>JAQNBH010000007.1:1732484-1824984 GCA_028752905.1 Cladorhizidae sp. MBARI D1340-BT2
CCATCAAGCCAGCTCACTTGTTGTTTTATAATGAGAATTGGGTCAAGATCATCCCTCTCGATAACATGGCTGAAGCTCAACTCATCATATTCCAGGACTTTACTGAAAATCCAACACAGGTATATACTTACCTTTAATGGATACCTTTTGAATTTTCTTGATTTTGAGACCAAAAAAATATACCAGGTAGATTTGTCAAAAAATAAATGAATTTTATAGGACCCTTTACCTATAAATATAATGAACTCCAAAATTGATACGGATTAAAAACAAAAGGCGATAATATTACAATGACTTTAAGGATCGAGCATCTGTTGAAATGTCAAGAGAGGTTGATTACTGAGAAGTCATTGTAATTTTGTTATGTCAAATGCAAGTATATATTAGTCTTGAGTTCTGTAAATGACGCAATTTAATTTATTTATATTTTGACAAGTCAATGCAATATTTTCTAAAACATTTTTGTCTTCCTTGCGCTTTTTGTATTTTTTTGGCAAGCATCTCCTAATATGAAACTTCTTTCCAAACTGGCACACAGATATATACACAGATCAGTTAGCTTGTTTTGTTGAGGGTGTCTGCTGGTAAATTTTGTAATAAGAGTAAGTTTCTGAGGAAACCACCTGATCACTTCTTGTA
Source organism: Cladorhizidae sp. MBARI D1340-BT2 (assembly GCA_028752905.1). Classification (NCBI taxonomy): domain Eukaryota; kingdom Metazoa; phylum Porifera; class Demospongiae; order Poecilosclerida; family Cladorhizidae; species Cladorhizidae sp. MBARI D1340-BT2. The sequence continues at coordinate 1,733,124 of JAQNBH010000007.1, forward strand.
GCATAAAATTGTAGCTGCTTCTGGCTCAGCTCAGCTCAGCGTATTTAATGTATTGAAGACCCTTTACCATGTATTTGGAAATGATGAAATTGTAAGCAAGTTATGTGTGAAGTAGATAGATAAATATATGGACACATTTTTACTATATACCAGTACTACCTTAGAAGGATTCAAGGTACACTGAAATTGTTTTTGAGTTAAAATTGGTGAAACACCATTTATGGTAAAAATTCATCACAGTCAGTTTTAGCTCTATCGTGTGTTTTGTGGTCTACCATTTTATGATAGGAGTCAAAGCAATATATCGCACTCTTTAATATAATAATTATCTTGGACATCGAAGTTTCCCTTTAAAATGATGAATGATTTACTGGCATTAAAAATGGTAAAGTAAACAAATATTGGTGAGAAAAAACCAAAGATTGAAAGAAGTAGCTCAATATGGAGGAAAGAGAACCGACTGTACAGGAGTTAGAATATGCTGCTTGGTTAGAATGTTGGAGGTCCATTATAACACACTGTCTAATCATGTTTTTGTGTTTGTAGCTTGTGTTTAGTGTAGCTGTGGTTTGTTGCCAGACTTACTGTGTTTGTGTGTGGCTTGTGATTAGTGTAGCTTGTGGTTAGTGTAGCTGTGGTTTGTAGTCTGACTGACTGTGCAGGAGCATGCTAAAAAATGCCAGAAACTACAATCTCAGGCCTGTATCCTTTGATGTGTGTTGTGGTCTGCACCTGTTTCTGTGTGAACATTTCTGTTTATAAAACATTCATATCTGTTCAGCATCTACTCTGTGTCTATTCAATAGTTGAGTTGCAGTTTAACCATGCTTTTGGTCTGTCACTGCACTATCGCTGACACCTCAGTCAAAGTTCCATCACATTTGGTGGGGAGAAGTGGATCATTTGGCCTACAGAATGATACATTACTAGTTGGGTAGTTGATGTGATAAGATGAACAACTACATCAAGAGTCATCTTTAACAAGTTCAAGCATCTAAGAAATCCAGTATGAGACAGATGACAGTAGGAGCAGATCATGAATCAGATGTAATCCAAACAGGCAACACGAACCAGTAGTGGCAAATCAAGCGTTTAACTACTGGTACAGAAGATGCTGCCCAAAATCAATGTGAATAAAATTGGCATCAGTAAGCGAAATACAGCAACTAATGGACACCCTCTTGTGGATGGGATCAGGAGGCAAATTGAAGTATCTGATACAAGAGAGAGAGGGACAAGATATGCAGGGCACAAAACTATTGGAGGAGGATGACATATCTCACAATATACGAGTGGCTCATGGCAGCTTACGAGATGCAGCAAGAGAGATGGGCATAGGAATTGGCTCCACAGATGGAGGGAAGGTATACACTGCAATGGAAAGGCTTAAGGCATGAGACTACAGCTTTAAGAAGGCAAGGCTCTGTAAACTCTCAGCTAACAAGTAGATAGAACGACTTTCTAAATAATTTACTCATTCATTTTGGCTAGATGCTCTAGCCTTAATCAGGAGGGACTCTCTGTTATTACAATATGAATGAAGAGATCCATTGCCAGCGCTGACAATACAAAGGAGCAGTGAGACAAATTGAGAGCTGGTGATGATCGAGCTACAAAGAGAATGGAGAACTCTACAATATCAGAAATGAGCTAACGGTAAAGGAGCAGCTCATTAAATATGTACCTGTATTATGCCAGGGAGTGAACCAAGGACAAGTCTGGAAGCTGAAAACTTGGCCGACAACTATCTGAGGACCGGAGGCAGTGAGATGGAGGCAAGAGTGGGGAAGAGGTGAAACTTCCACAGCCAGGTCCAAAGTGGTGTTGCCATTTTTGCACTGGGCATGAGATGAATGACTGCAGAGCAAAGCTGAAGATAAAGGAATTGGAAAATCCTCTCTGGACTCAAAGCACAAGAGGAAAAGAGACCTACAGTACATTCCGTATTTCAACTATTGCAATTGTCCGAAAAATGCAATCTTCTGTACAAAGAAGGGAGATGACATATTGTTGGTGATGGAGCAGTGAGCGGATTGGAAAACCAGGTTTGGTGGAAGGTCATGGTGTTAATGATATTTGGTTGGATATACATGTAGGTGGCTTCTGGAGTCTGGTGCTAGATGTAAAGCTTCTTGATGGAGAGGTAGTGACCATTCAATGTGCACGTGTATCATGCCCATTAGCCCTTGTTCTGCTTCAGGTAGAGTGGGGCATGATCTTGAGGTGGAGTCTGTGATCTAGTCTGCCAATGCTGATGCTGATGCTGATGGATACAGATGTGTCTGAATTGATCATGGAAGTGGACAAAATAAGTCTGCAAAGGATACTATGGTCAAACAGAAGCATGCTCTACAAATAAAAATGTTGGCATGCTCTGTAAATAGAAATGTTGGCATGCTATGTGAATAGAAATGTTGGCATGCTCTTCAAATAGAAATGTTGGCATGTTGTCTCAATGCAACAGGAGAAGGAGTGACGAATGAGATCGAGACGGAGAGATAAATGTGATTGGTGTGGTGTGAGAGGTGGTGTGGTGTGAGAGGTGGTGTGGTGTGAGAGGTGGTGTGGTGTTAGAGGTGGTGTGGTGTTAGAGGTGGTGTGGTGTTAGAGGTGGTGTGGTGTGAGAGGTGGTGTGGTGTGAGAGGTGGTGCGGTGTGAGAGGTGGGGGAAGAAGTGAAACAACAACAACAACAACAACATTTAGAAATCCCAGTATTGTTAGATTACATGCGCTAGCAATATCCTAACCCCTAGATAGCTGAAGGTCGAATACAGTACTGATCTGTACAGTTTTGATGTCATCATTATATTATAAAGTTTGGATTGTGATATGAAGTAACAAGAATTTATAAATATTCAACTGGTGTGGCATCGAACAACCTGAACATAATGGGATGAAGATTCTGAAATAAAAATGTGTATGTGGAAGTGGCTTATGAGAAGAGTTTTGTAAGAGTCCTTGGAAGCTGCTTCCCTTGGGGAGCACACTACACTAAGAATGTGGTTATCAGACAGTACTTTCTCCAAGAATATTCAGGCAGAGTTTTCTGCAGGAATTCTCAGGATACTAAGGAAAGAGCATATGGAAGTCTGATAATAACCTGTTAAGTGATAGTTAGCCTTTTTGACACTGTTGAATGTGTTCAATATGGTATCCATCTAAAGTTCTACTAACCACCAACTATACTATATAGCCAGTCCTCTCTATTCATATACACAGTGGCGATATGTGTACCTACCTTATTAAGATTCATTCTCTTCAACAGCATGACAAAAATGTGCATTCCACCTCCATATCTAGAGCTTGTTGATGAATTGAGTATATATCAGAATAACACTCCATTGTTCTTTTCTGTCTGCTATGCAACCTGATCTCACTGACCTGTGCAGCCAGATATCTTCATATCAGCTGTCATTTCCCCCTTACAATGGAGTAGTGGTGCAATGTGTTGGAACACTTGCAGTCTTCTGGCACTAAAGTTTTTATGACTGCAGTTATTGTGCAAGTTATGTGAATGGGACAACAGAAATATGTATAGAAATACTGATCGTATAAGGGATTTTCAAGGTTTTTTGTAAACCTTTCTATGGCTTTAGGTTTGCCGTACTATGTTAGCAAAACATTGAAGGCATGCTGGAAAACTTCTTGGCTTGAAGCTAATAGCTGTTGAAAGTTCATTTAGGCAGCTAAGAGCTTGGTTGATGTGAAGTTTAGCTGAGATGAGCTTCAGATTTTGGGAGGTTTGCCATTCACAGATGGGTCAGAGAAGTGCTATGTATTCTCTAGTAAGCACACTAACATATCAGACAGATTTGATAGGCATAATTTTACAGCAATGTCTCGATAGTTGAGAATCACTGATCTGGTATATAGCTCCAGCCCTTCATCTTGATTAGCTCCGATTCTTAGGTTCAAGATGGATATGCAGTGCCTCCTTCACAAGTGATACCCCACATCTGCTGATTCTATAAATTGCTGAGGTATCATCACACACATGTTCTTGACAACAAATTTTCCAAGCTCTCCCTTCCTGCATGCATCTTTGTACTCTTTCAACTGGGTCTCCAACTGCCTTCTTGTCTCCAATATACACTTTCCCACAGCTGCAAGTATCAGAAAACTTATGAGATATTGTAATTTATCTGAGGTCTTAAAAGTTAGGCCTGGTTTGAAAATGATCATGACATTTACTTTTTTGGTTGAAACATTACCCCCCAAAATTAAAAGCAGATTGAAGAATAAATTTTCAGTAGTTAGAACAAGTTAGAGCAATGCAATCTAACTCTACCAAGAGTTAATATACAAATAAAAACACGAAACATGGCCTGACTAAGCTACTTCAGTACCGAGCAAGTGCCTTGCATTCTCTTCTATATAGGGATGCATTCTGATGAGCAGATATTATACATCTTAGTGCACATTTCCAATCCTTTCCATCTTCTAGACCTTGCATTCAATATCTGTGCATCTTTTAGATGTGCAGTATCTAGAAATCAATCTCTTTGGTAACAAGCAGAGCAAGGAGGTGGAAATATGAAAGAAGCCTAGTTTAGTCTCGTGGTCAGAATATTATAACTGTGATTGAAAAATGAGAGTCTAGTATGGTGTAATAGGAACTTCTTCTGCATAGTCAGCACATTCAGTGGCTGTAACTACTAAACCACATTACTGCATGATAAAAATATCTGTGTGACAGTTGTTTTCAGCTGGTATCATCATAATTATATTCTGCAGGTTTCTCTTACAATCAGATTTTTGTTTATATTACCCAATGTTTCAATTGAAATGCTTCAGTCTTCATCAGAGCTAAATAAATCTACAGAAGAATTATTTTTGTGCCACTAGCTCATGAGCTGGAGAACTGATAACTACTGCTGTTATAAAATGCAAAAGCTTGCATGTCAATATCTTTTTAGGAAGAACTCTACTGTCATTCCAAGTGAACAATGATACTGTATTCTGCAAGCAGATGGCCTTCGCAATCCCGTTACAAATTGGTTTGACATTCAATCGACTCATCGGAGATGTCAGGCATGAATAACAATGCAGGACCTTTAGCATAGTAATTGGTAAAGGATCTGGCTGTACAGGACTAGCCTTGGGTTAGCTGAAGTTTAGCAAATGCCAGGACAAGATAACAGAGAGAATAAAGACATGTACGATTGGTGGCTAAACTTGGAAATGCAGAGCTACTTCTCTGCCGGCACCAAATTGGAGCTTACCTAAAATGTATGGTTTGTTTAAGCACTAACTACATGAAGCTCTAGTAGCTACATGGATTTTAGGTCTTGTCTGGGTACCTAGACCAACTATCACTGGTGTGATAAGCTTGATCGCTTGCCCAAGCTCTGCTGTTTGACGCTAGTTCCATCTATCAAAAATAGAGCTTGTGTGCCTATATATATATATATATACCAAGACAACAGACATAGGGAGAGTCAACACAAACACCAGAGGATAATAAAACAACGCATCATAACAAACACCAACATAATTCTATACCTGGAGATGTCAGTGTAATACTAGGTCGTATTAATTAACATCAATTAGGATGACTACACCAATGCAGTCTTGTTTACAGTTAGGTAGAGTTCCAGTTTGTCTCAAAACACTCTATTTGGCAAGTCCAGTGACTTCGCAACTACGAGCTTTAACTTTGCAATTGTAATTCTATACTAGCTAGGTTGTGTACAAATATTTCCTCTCTCTGTCCTCAAAGCCTCTGTCCTCATTCATCTTGGAGTTCAGATAAGCTCACCTTACTATATCCACATAAAAGGTTTCACTCCAATGAGGCTACTATGCAAATAGGAAGCAGGTACTGATTTAGCAGTACCAAACATGTTCTTCACCCATATTTGTTTGGTCATAGATAAGATAAACAGTTTTGCATGGACAAATGTTGTCCCTTGGATGATTTTTTGTTACATTAATACCTCCAAACTGTCCAGCAATTATAATTGAATCATCAGTGTGCATCAGCATCCTGGAGGAGAATGGGAGAGTTATATCACTGCTTGTTGATTGGAGCAAGCTTCATATGACCGACAGTCATTCCCAGTTCTCCAGGTTAAGCATGTATGGGAAGCTGAATGGCCATCATGCCTAAATTATATCTTTGAACCTTTAAGTCATAAAGTACAATACAATCATGTACAATAGCACGTGCTTCCTACACTTGGCCTCACTACTGGTGGTCTCAGTTCCCTGGAAAGATGTTTAAAGGTGTGGTCTGGGTATGGTTTATACTAAAACATGGCATTCTCTTTACCGGGAGGAGTATATAGGACATTCTTAAAATGTTATAACTAATTAATACTTCATTCATTTTCTAAGATTTTGGTCTTAAAAGGCAGCCCATTCTGTGTGCCTTCCAATGATATTATGATAGTGATGTTGCAATACACTCTGGCTGAAATATGGGCAAAACCACAAAGGTCATTAAAAATTCTTATAAATGTACTTGCACCCCCACCATAGGTCTTCAACACTGGTGATACCAGAGTACCTACAGATAAAATTTATGAATGAAAAAACAAACAATTTATTCCCCCATTATCCCAATTTCATTTTTCCCCAGTTAGGTGACCATACAGACTGGACTATATCTCATCAGAAAATGACTGGATTGGAAAAGTGATACAGAGCAATGCAAGAAGTGTATAAAAATTATTACAAAAATTGACTGAGTTAGATGAATTTCAATACACGAAACTTACACTTTCCGTACAACACTAAAATCACATGTTTTTCCTCGAGTATTAAAAAAAACTACTGGTACCATTTTGGAGCTCTGCACACTTCACTCTATAAACTTGATATATAGCTCCCCTTGTTTCATAAATACAACCATACCCAAAGTACAGCCAGTCAAAATTGGGAGCCTCAAAACCTGTCTGCCTAAGTTTTCTGCATTTCTGACTCCAGTGACTAGAGGAAGTCTACTCTATATGCTAAAATGTAAGTACTTATTCAAGCGTGCAGGGTGGAAAATTACTTTTTAAGCGTTAGAAATGCAGAAAACTTGGACATGCAGGTTTTGAGGTCCCTAATTTGACTGCCTTTACCTTGTGTATGGTTGTATCTATGCAACAGGTTTTAGTATCAAAAGAGAACACACAGAGGCTTTTGAACTGTATATCGAGTTCATAGAATGAAGTATGCAGAATTTATGGAGCTCCAAAATCATAACACATTTTTTAACACCTTGGTATTATCCCCACTTATTCATTTCTTGAGAGGAAATGGGTGGCTAAAAAGTATCATAACTGAAATTTGAAGTGCAGTTAGTATAATAGCGAAGGGTGGGAAAAGAAGAAAAAATTGAGGGATAAAAAATGGTCTATTCTCCCCTCCCCTCCTTATGAGATTACTAAGAGTACACATGGGTAGATAAATCCAATTTCTTCGTCTTCTCCAGAATTTTACCACACCCAGGCCTATTCTCGGCTTATTCTTGTATATACCCCTCTAAATATCCGCAATTAATTGACCTTTGACTACTGTACATCCTAATCTTTCTCTTTTTAGGGTACCATATCCCATGGCAACCTCATAGCAGTCACATGATGTTTTCCACACCAATAGCTCAACGAACATGACAAAGAGTTCTTCTGTGCCACCTGGAAAAATCCTCTTACTACTATGACGCAAACAAACTTCTGCAAGCAATGAAGTGAGGAAGAAAGAGGAGGAAGAGGAAGAATAGGAGGATGGGAGCACAGGGGTGTGTGGTGGATAAGGAGGAATGGACGAGTGGGAGTAGGAAATGGAGGGGAAGGAAGAGGAGGAAGAAGAGGAGGAAGAGGAGGAGAAAGTGGATGAGGAGGAGGAGAAGGAGGAGGATTTTATTCTTTGCCAACACACATTTTGTTACCTTGCCTTGCTATTATGGCAATGGAATATTTCTGCACAGTACTATATATAGCATAATATATCATGTCATTGAACATGCAAAAATTATTAAGACCAAATGAATCATAAATAAATATGGTCCTTATTGAATATTAATATGTTCATTGTATATATAAAGATGATGGAAACTTCAATGTGAAAACATGAAAGCATATAATATAATGAAGGAAATATGAGGCCTCTATTAGTGTTCTACACTATGTGACTGGGCCAAGTTGTAGCAAGTGGTTTCACTCACTCCACTGGGACTGTAACATGCCGCACATCCACAACTTGTGGCAGTTTCTTGGTTAGGAACCACCTCGGATATAATCTTGTAAGTGTATTGTTGCTGTTGATGAAGTAGTTCAGTATAGTAATAGATCATTATCTTCACCTTGTCCCCCAAAAGATCATTCACATTAAGCTGTGTTGAATTCACACAGACAAAAGTTAGTTCCACTGAAATAGTTCTTTTGGTGAGCGCTCTGCAGCACTGCGTGTGCTCTCCAGAACATGATCTGTTTGCACGGTAGTCCAAGTTTTCATTTCCAAGTGTATAGACTGGATCATGCCTAAAATAACCAGCACAGCCACCTGCACACATCTGTATAGACCGATTGGAATTTACATGGATGCAGACATGGTCACTGCCATCTATATTCCTGGTGAAATGATGTTCAAAGAAGGCAGTTTTGGATTTTCTCAACTTGCATCCAAGGGTAGATGTTAGAACTGCCATAAGTACTACAAAAGTTATTGCTCCCATTCTTGACATTGTGGCTGAGTTGAATGATCCGCAACTCTGGCTGCAATTAAATAGCCGTTTCTTGCGCACACGCCCTCCAACCTCCCCCGCCTACTAGTCTTCCCCCCCCCCCCCACCCCCCCCCCCCCCAGAAGTAGTAGAGGCCATTCGGCTCGAAAAAATTATTGCATGTTTCGCAGCACACTAACGATCCTCCTCACTACTCTCCTAATAAATCCTTACGCTTGGAAGACTTCTGTCGATGTGTTTGTTCAGGTTGTCGAGTGCCCAACTTCTGGCTTCCTATTTTTTCTGGAGTGTTGATTATAAACAGATTTTCTAAATCTGTATTTGAATTTTGCGTGTGAAGCGACAAGCTCACTAGCGGGCTCCTCACTAACACATCAAAGTGGTGACAAGCGTTAAAGATGGAGACAGAGGCGATTTGTGTAGGATTCAGTTGCGTGTGGTAGGAAGGCCAGGAGTTGCAATAAATTACACCTGAAAGCATCCTATATGATTTGAGGAGAGATAGGGCTGTGTTTTTCAGAAGGCCAGGTCATCCATGTGGACCCTATTACAAAGGGGACCATTTTAGTTGTCCTTGAGGTGGTCAACCCTTTTGTGACTTTCAAGATCTTGTATCTATATCTGCCACTCTCAAAGTGAATCTAAAGTCCCTCAAAGTTATGGGCAGCAGGCTTGAACATTTCACGGCACATGACCACTCCTACTTCTCCGGAATTCTCTCTCCATCCCTAAGCTTCTTTACCTGTTACGAACCACTCCCTGTTTTTCATCTCCTATCAGTACCTCCTACGATGAGTGCCTTGAGTCCATCACAAATATAACCAATATCAACCACTATTGGTGGTCCAGCTTGCACCCAAACTACTCTGCGTGTAAAGTACGGTGGTCTAGGAATCCATTGTGGTGGGTAGCTTGCTCCCTCTGTCTATTTGACCTCAGTTGCTGTGCCTCATTGGCTCATCCAACTGATTCTGCCATTTTGCTTCTAGTCACTCCCTTTTCCTAACAAGGAAGCTACCATATCTATGTGGTTCAAGCTCATGACCACCCTATCGGGTAGTACAGCTAGCATCCAGAAGAGATGGTCTACTTACAAGTTGGTGAGGACAGCTCATTTACTGCTGCTGGTAACTTGATGCATGTGCTCGGCTATTAACTGCATCAGCCAAAGTGTCTGGCATGGCTTCATGCTATCCCAATTTCCTATGTGGTCTGATGATGGATGACAACAACATTCGTGTCATGTTTGGCCTTGGTTTGGGATCAGCTTTGTGTCATCCTCACTCCTGCCAACATTGTGTAGTTGAAGTTGAGGTTGGAACCATCTCATCTCCACAGATCAGACGGCAAAAGAACAGGTCCTGGGGATGACCATGGTCTTGGAAATGTGGCAAGGGTATGCAATGTGTCCCGACTCCTTGGCACCATCATGTCGTGGACCTGCAGTGCAGGTGCAGTAGCTGCTGCAACAGAGGAAAGAAAGCGGGCCAAATATGCAAGTTTCGACCAAGCTACTCCTTCACCCCAGTGGCCATAGAGACATTGAGGTTTATTTAAACTGTTTTCATCATGGACCTTGGTCACAGGATTCGTCAGAGAACTGGTGAAGTGAAGTCTCTCATTTACCTTGTGCAGCTACTGTCAGTGGCAGTGCAAAGCGGAAACTCCATTTCTGTTTTGGGATCCATTGGTGGGTAGTATTTAGTTAAGTCTAAATTAGGTATTTAGTTAAGTGGTTTATTAGATTATTAGTATACAAATAAACTCTCAGAACTCTCAGTTGACATAATAAAATTACAAGGACCTCAATATAACCAACTTGAAATTTACTCTCTCAAGATTGCACGACTAGATGTTCCTGATGAAGGCAGGAATGATGACTAGATGCTCTAGTCTTCATCAGAATCATTTTCCTGACGAAGGCTAGAGCATCTAGCTGAAACATCGAGAGTAGATTTCAAGTTAATTATTGATATCATTACAATAAACAATAATACATTACTAAAAGAGAGCAGCATTTAGGTATTAATAAGCAAATAACAAGTAATAATTTAACAAACAAAAACACAATTATGAAATAGTGGATCAACTAGAACCAAACACAACTGCAGTATTCCCACACTTGACAGCAACAGAGATTCTTTGAAGGAGAACATGATGGGAATGTGGCTCATCCACTCACATCTTAGATGGCCACCAACTCCTGAAAACCCCCCCAAAGATGTACCAAACACTCCAGAAGTGGGAGAAAAAAGATGGATAGTAGATTAATAATAATAATAATAATAAGTCCATTTATCACAGCTGTAAGGATAAACACGAAAGGGGAAAAAACACTTAGTTTTAATAAGTTCCAAACCACTGCTGAAAGATATTAAGTCATCACCACCCCCGTTTCAAGTCATGAGTTACCCAGCAGACTAGCAGACTAATCCTTAAACTGATGGTTTACTGGATCAGTCTAGAGTTGATTCTCGCAGTCCTTTTCTTCTTTTAACTTCACGTGCAACAAAAAATCCAAAATACACAACAGCTTATCTTTGGCTCCATCATTCCCTAGTTACCATGCTCTCTGGACCAGAGCTGTTGCTAGTGTAGGTATTGGTATTTCAACCTTGCATGCCTGACCCATATGCAGGTGTGAATTTCCTTCTGTCGTGAGCCCAACTCAAAAACATAAGGCAATACATGTGAAATAGAATGCGTGCATTCTTATGAGTATCCCTGGCTGGTATTCGAGGAGGCGTAAGTGACTAACGGGCATGCACACAATGGTGAGGTGCCACTCTCGACCCTATAACATTGCACTTCAGTGTAGAGCCTGTTCCCATGACTTTGATGGCTTCTCGAGGAAGTTCTGAGTTTGATGTTGGATGGTTTTAGTGTGTCCCTGGGGCCATGACTCGCTATCTTCTGGAATGTGACCACACTGGTATTTAAAAAGTATCTTATTCCATTTTGACCGGCTGTCAATTAATCAGAGTCTGTTCGGTTGTTCAAGGTAAACATTACACAAATAGCGTCTTCTTCTGCCTCAGGCCTATCTCCTTCAAGATAATGAGTCTGATCTTATTTCCAGATGACTTGTGGATTAGCCAAGTGTCCTTTCATGCTTAACACTCATTGTCCCTACTCACCTTGCAAGCACTTGCAAGGTGATCTCAATAATATCTGTGACAAGTTACAAATCAATTATTAGCTTCTATGCTTTTCTGTGCCTACACCACTTGCCTGGTGGTCATTCTAGAGTGAGCTCTTAGTGCTAAGCCATTTCTAGAGCTCTTTCGTAGGTAGGCCAGCAAACACTGTTGAATATCCTTATTGTTGATTCAACACACTAGAAATTGATTTATCTGCTCTCATGTACATTAGCAATGTCATACAATTTAGGAGGACTTTTGGTTGTAGCAGTTTGTCACTATCTTCACCAGCTCATCGCATGAAATAGTGCAAACTTGTCTTTTCCTTTAAGCTTCTTATAATACATAAGCTTAAAATGCTGCATACTGAATTGACTTTTATTTTGCAGTCTCTGTCACCCCATTAGCCACAAAGAAGTTCACTCTATCGATGTAGGATGACCAGTCCTCCTGATATAAGCCATGATAAAGTATTCTATCTCTCTTCATTTGAATCCTCACTGTAATAGGTTCTTGCACACTTATGATGAGTGAAAAGTGTTTCTGTGATCGATCAAATGTTCACAGTTGTAAAGCTTCATGACACTTTATTACACCACTTACAAAGATGCATCATGACAGTAATGGTGATGATTATCACATTTCCCCAGATCCATAACAGAAACATTTCCTACTCTAGATCATAGTTAGCCACCTGCACACTCCAACACTCCTAACTTTTATGAGAATACAATACTACTTATAAATGGATGAAATGCATAACTTAATGTACCAAAATGTGCTTTGCAAAATTCTGTATAATGGTAGCTGATGTATTAGTGCAAATCTTGATTGCAGGAGCTCTAGCACAGGCAGGTCATAACCAACACTGTTCATATCATGTGAACTTCTCTTGCAGTAGCAAACCATCTATCATTGCTATGCAATGATGCTTAGCAGGATTATCAAGGGAGACCCCACAGACCCTCTTCCTGGGAAGTACTGTACACATCTTATCCTCATACCTTATTTTAGAGCTTGCTGCATCTTCTCCAAACTCACTGTGTAATTTTCTACTTTGCACTGAAAAGAAATGGCATCACTTCTGCTCTTTCCTGCAAACATGGAAAAGTATAAGCTGCTGTACTAGCACTCATAATGGAATATAGAACAGTGTAAGCTGCTGTACTAGCACTCATAATGGAATATAGAACAGTATAAGCTGCTGTACTAGCACTCATAATGGAATATAGAACAGTATAAGCTGCTGGCACTCATATAGGAATATAGAACAGTGTAAGCTGCTGTACTAGCACTCATAATGGAATATAGAACAGTGTAAGCTGCTGTACTAGCACTCATAATGGAATATAGAACAGTGTAAGCTGCTGTACTAGTACTCATAATGGAATATAGAACAGTGTAAGCTGCTGTACTAGCACTCATAATGGAATATAAAACAGTATAAGCTGCTGTACTACTAGCACTAGGAAAATGCTCTCTCCCTCTTCTCCAATTCCACTGCTCATGTTCACCATCACTTTATACTTATTGGCTGTTTGACCAGGAACATACTAAACATATCTAGTGTCAAAGAAACAATACCTGCCATGCATTGCTACATGAACTATCATGGATCCAACTGCCTTTGCCAATGTACGTCACAATTATATTAGGAATGTTGTATGTATCATGTTTGTCATTAATAAAAAACACCGTTTCCCCCATACCAAACTGAAAAATAGTGTTGCATGGAAACTATAGTGGAAATATTAAGTTATCGAATAATCACTGACAAGATCTCTCTGGATAAGGATGAGGATCTGGCAACAGTAGTATATACTGAAAGATGACTTTGGGTTGCCCGAGGATGATTCTGAATGAAGGTTACTAATGACTCCTATATGAATTATAAGTAACTAGGGATGGTTAGCCATTAAGTATATTTAGCATCTGTGATGAACTCAAACCTCCTCTCTGAATTAAGTGATGCTTGCCATTTATTGATTGGGTATCATGGAGGTCCACGAGAGTACAAATAAAGTGAAAACAAAGTCACTGAATTAGAAGTTAACTCTAATCTGTTGCTGCCAACCACAACATAACTTCATCATAGGGGTCTGTTGAGGCAGTAAAATTGGTATCACCATGCCAAAGTCAGAAAGCTTAGTTCATAGAATCCAGAGGGGGGGGGGATTAACTGGTGTTAATATGGTCAAAGCTTGGATGAGCAAAAAAAACACTTTAATGCCCAGCTTGTATGTTGTGGATCTCTCTCTGTCACACACACACACACACACACACATTCACACACACATACACATGCACATATGCATGCACACACGTGCACACACGTCAGTTGGCAAAAGCATATCAATAATAGCACACAGAAGCCACGAATGCTTTTAAGAAGCTGTGTACTGTAGTATCCGATATCACCACAAAGAAACATACTACTGTTGTGATATGCTTTTGTCATATATGGGTGGACATAACAACCTTTATAGTTTACACAGCGGTGGCCCAATAAGTACAAGAAACAAATGTGTTTTTTATTAAAAACAAATAACAACTTTGATGTCAAAGAAATGCGGAAGCAAGGTTATACTGATCTATATCACAATCCTTTGGTGTGAGTTTAAATGGTAAAGGGTTATAATTGGTTGTGGTAGACATGAGTATAATCTTGTTTTCATTATGCTTTGTTTTTGTATTTTTTTCTTGTTGAAGTTGATTGTTTGTTTCTTTGTTATACACATCATGTTGATAAATAAGGTGACAAAATAGACAGGTTACTTTATTTTTTAAGTCTCACTTAATAGACTCATTAAAATGCATTTATTCATATTTTATAGAACCCCCTCCCCTCAAGTTCAAATGTTCAAGTGATGATGACTAGGGAAATGGCTCGTCCCCAACCCTGATGGCAAATATCCCATTACTGAGGCTGCATTCTCACGCTGCACTGCCACAGAAATCCGTCGAAGAAGATGTTGATGGGAGTTCTCTTCGTAAGTCACTGACCTCAGGCGGCGTCGCAACTCCGTGAAGAATGCCTTTGCTTGAGGCCCAAAGGATCCACAAGTCTCTACCGCCACAGGTACAAACTTGTATGCCGAGTCCAGGTGGGCGTACTTCTCACCCTTCAAAATCTCCACCTGGGCTGCCACTGCACCAGCCTCAGTGACTGTAGCCAAAAGGTTGGATGGGGCAAAGGTGTCACTGCAGGTTGCATCCCATACCAAGAGTCTACCACTTGACCATGGAATGATGGACATGCCATCAGGTCTCTTTCCATTGGACTGAAGCAGACCTGAGGGCTCCAGCCGGGAAGGGACATTTGTAGCAGTTAATGCCCGATGGATGATGTCATTTAAAGCACCATGGCGAGAAAGCCTTCCCTGACTGTGCCTGCAGCTCAACCCATGCGTGCCAAACTGGTTGACATCCGATTTACAGTAACTACAAGAGTGTGGCTGGCACAGGGGTGCTCCAAGACGTAACCCAACTGCTATTCGAACTCCATCATCGGTCATTCGGAGACCCAGTGAGGAGAGCAATGAGGACGATCCCTCGAGAGGTAGGATCCTTACAGATCAATTCTGTCTTTCCTCTGTTTAGCTCAAGGCCCAGAGCACCTGCTCAATGGTCTCGAGATTATGAATTACATCTTCCCGGTTGCCTCCCAGAGTTCCATCATCCAGATAAAAAACACAGAACTCTGACCTCAGCTTTGCACACAGTTTCTGAATAGTCAGGAAAAAGAGGAGGGGACCCAGCGGGTCACCCTGCTGAACCCCTTCTGAAGACAGCACCACTTCATCACCCCATGAGAGTAAAGATGGCGAGCAGTATACTGAGTGAACAAAAGGGAGAAGCTCGGGAATGTACTCCTCTACAGCACCCAACATCTTGTCGCGGCGAATACTGTTGAAGGCATTTCTGAAGTCCACTTTCATGATCACTTGGTCTTCCTTGAGGTTCTGGAGGTAGATGCGAGCAGCATGCACTGCCGCTTCAACCCCCCGTGTCACTCCAAAACCTAACTGCCGAGGGGCAAGGAAATCAGGAAATTTTTGCATGGCATGAATGCAAGCACACTTAGCAGCAAGTCTGCGCAGGGTACAGCCCACAGCGATAAGGCAAACCCCACCATCCTTCTTATGCAGAGCTACCAGTGAGGCACCAAAGAAATGAGGACGGATGGATGCAGGTGTGTCATTAGAGATACCAAAGAAGTGAGTGCCCTCAGTAGTGAATGGCCACCTTCACCAGCGGACGGACCCGTGAGGTCTTTGAGATGTTGTGGTCTTAGGCTATTCTGGCAACCTTCAGATCCATTTGGGAAGGAACGTATGGCTTGAGTGATGATGGCCTCGGTGACTGAAAAAGAGAATGAGGAAGGGTCCGGGGATATCATTATGGAAGAATCCGTGTGAGCCGCAGGGTGCTTCTGCTTCAATACTTCCAGAGTGTCAGGTGAGTGATCAGCTAAAACATCCTCAGCACATGCAAGCCTGACAGCGCCCTTGACATCGCCCTCTTCCAGCTTGGATGTCACCTTTGAAGACAAGAGCTCTAGGGGATCACGAGACTTCTGTCTCCTGGAGCAATGGCTAGGCTTCCCTGATGTAGCATCAGCATCAGCTTCTTCCCTTACAAGGTTGTTTATGGCTGACGCTAAATTCCACCTCTTCCCTCCTCTCGGCGGCAGCCTAAAACAGCGAGACGCAAAATGGAGGAGGCGACACCACGTGGAATGGTCATTCCTCGCCACCACACTTCACGATGGATGCTAGCTTCCTGGCTGCCAGCTCTCTCGAGGCTCTAGGGACTCTCTTCAGTATATTAGAGCATAGCTTTGAGAAAGGAGGAGCAACTACAGCATCTTCAACCGACTCATTCCCACGTGGTGTTGGACTGGAACTAGCTGGCAATGACACAGGGTTATCTCCCAGAGTTCTTGGCAGTTGACTAGAGCCAGGACAGCGGCAACTAAAAGGCACATGTGTTTGAACTAGGCCCGCAGATGTACCGAAAAGCTCCTCAAGCAGATAGAGCAGACTACCATTCCCAGCAAGTTCAATGGTAAAGGGTTTATCTTTGTTATTGTTACAGCTTAAGACAAAAATGTGTGATTTAATTGGACTTATAAAATAAATGTTTTCAATGCAGACTATATAGAAACCCTTTACCTACTTTTAATTTTATTTTTCATACCTACACAACAGATGTTATATTCAGTGTTCACTTTATTAATAGGTAAAGGGTCACATAATGTTTGTGGTTTACTACATTTAATAAGGATGACTGGACCACTTTTTTGTTGGTTTTCTTCAAAAAAATTAATTTCATTATTCACTGATATACTATAATTATAACTGTGTTTCAAGTTTCAGCTCATTATTGTTAACCATTCTTGAGTTATGATACTTTTTATGCTGCCATTTCATTATATGCTTGTCGAGAAATGGTCAAGAAGAAGCATGAATAACATGGCTTTCCATAGAAGTGCATTGGCACATATAGTATTGGAGTTTTGGGGTCTCCTGTTAAACTTCAAGTTAATCTAAAATCTCAACAAACTCTCAATTGACATTATGAAATTATAACAACCTTCTCAATAATCAAACTCTCTCAACATTTCAACTAGATGTTCTAGCCTTCATAAGAGATGCTAAGACTCTCATGAGCTTGATATATAATGGTAGCTAGCTATCCATCACATGATACAAACCACACCCCGGCACACACATCCAGCATGTGACCGGATGTGGCAAAAATAATAAAAAATGAAATGTTGCTTTTTTAAAAATATTTTTTGTTCTTGGTTGTTTGTTTGTTATATAATGATAATAATAATAATAATAGTAGTAATAATAATAATAATAATAATAACAACAACAACAACAAAAATAATAGTAATAATAAATAATAATAATAAAATGACAACAAAATAAAATAAAATAATTAATAATTAATAAGAAATAACTAATAACTATACGAAATAAATAAATAAATAATTAACCCCAAAACATTAGTACAAAAATAAATTAAAGGTTCAAATTAAATAAAAGACATACTAGTGTTAAGGGGGTCCACTACCCAAAAAACAAACAAAAAAAAACAACCCACAACTTCTCTCTGCTTCAGAATTTTTATTTGAAATCTTGTATGATGTGTACCTATACACAGACCTACCTTCTAGTGCTGTGCCAACTATCCAGCTCCGGACTTAGTGAACATTTAAGATTTCACGAGGAGGTCATATTTGGAGACTAGTTTACTTTGGGATTTCACAACTTACCACAGGGGAAATTACAAAGTATGAAACACAATATAACATTGATTTTTTTTTAAATAGTGTGATCATGGACTTTAAAAACTATTGCAATTTCTTGATAGCATTTTCATTGTTTTTTTTGTACCTATTGACATCATACTTGCTTAAAATTAAAAACAGAGAGTATCATCTTGTAGCTCTGATTGAGAGGAAACAGAATCTATATAATTTTGTCTGATTACTCCAAATATGAAGCAGGGAGAACCGTCCTTGGCCAAAAAAACAACTTTTTCGGGACAGGCATTTTAAGGACTAGTATAGTATTTCAATGGTTGAACTGACCACACCATTAAAAAAACACCAAAAGTGGTATACATATACATAATAGAAAAATCAAGAATAGGGAGGGGAAGTTTGGTCTGTCCTATATAGGCTGCTTAGGGGGATGACCAGAATCACTGGTTTACTTCCCTTGTCGGTCTCCGCGGCCATTGAAACTCACTATTACATGAAGTGTCTTCTTCGTAAATCGGGAGTACTCAAGTTAGTATAAGTCCAGAATGGAGCATTCAAATTATCTCCAATTTGGAAGGCAGCATCTTGCATGTACTGTCATCATATTTTGGGGGAAAAACAACAACAAAAAAAATTTTTTTTTTTGGGTAGTGGACCCCTTAATGATCAACTAGTGTACAACTAAGACATTAACAAATATATTAAAATACAGAAAAATTATGGGTTCATGGCTTCAAGTTCAGGCTCTTGAGAGCCCTCCAGCAGCCAGGTAAGTCCATTCCACAGTCTCGATTGAACTGCTCATACTTTGGTGCTAGGCTGATGTGCAATGCCTCCTTCACTAGCAGTTGCTTCTGTCTTCTGGCCTGGTCAGATGGTGGCTTCCTCCCACAAAATAGGATGTCCATTGTCCCATGCATGTTCAGCAATTGCCGATTTCTCTTTAACATACTTCTTACAGGCATCTTGATGTTCTTTCACTCTGGTCTCCTGTCTTCTGTTGGTCTGCCCTATGTAGTACTTTCCCCAGCTGTAAGGGAGGTGGTAGACAACCCATGAGTGCATACTAGCTGGTAGACATCCTTCACTCTGCTCACAGAGTTCTTTCCCGATCTGAAAATGCCTCAGATGTTGAACTTTCTGCAGACCATTCTGATGTCTTCACTCATCCCTGCTACATAAGGAATCACTAACATAGGATCTTTCTTTTCAGACCCCTGATTGCCTGGATCAGTGTTGTTATCTTCCTTTCTGCATCTAGATGTATCTACAGATGAAAGGTTGATGAAAACTTGCGGGTAACTGTTCTCATCAATCAAATAATATTTTCCCTTCCATAAGTCTTCCTTCTCTGTCACTACTCTCCTGGCTCTATTTTACAAGTTCTTTACAACTTCTCTTCTGACATGGATAGGATGATGTACCAATTGGTGTGCGTGGGTTATCTGTAAAATGTTGCAGTTTGCCTTCCATCTTCCTTCCTGTGTAGGTGGCAATCCAGAAAGAGCATTGATACGTCCATTTCAACCTCTGTGGCAAATTTTATGAAAGGTCTGATGTTGTTCAGAAAGTCCTGCTCGCTCCCCTTCTTCACAACGCAGAAGGTATCATCAACATATCTCGTCCACCTTGGCTTCAGGGGGTAGTTGTGAGTGAGAATTCTTCAACAAATTTGTAAAGGTTGGCTACCACTGCAGTTGTCCTTTGGTTTCCTTATTCTTTTCAAAATTCCACATCATCTTCCTTGAGGCTCATGTGCCTTTTATCCAGCCTCTTCCACTGCAGCTATGCTGTCCATCAAATGTCGACTCTTTGGAGCAGCGACTAAGTTAACTTCTTCCTGAATTGGAGAAAGATTCTTCTCTGTCAGATTCACAATCCATCTGTTTCTGCCTTTCTGGTTCATCTTGACTTCTCTCAATCTTCTTCTCTCCAAAAGTGTCTCCAGCTACTTTTAATAGTTTTGCTTGGATTTGCTGTGGGTCCTCTCTGCTTCCCCCCTACAGTGGTCTGAATCCTCTGGTAGTCATTTTCCAGTTCCAGTTTGTCCTATCTTCACACTCAGTTGTTAAGGCACTGCTTCTTCTGTAGGTCTGGCAAATTCTCTCTGACAGGAATGCTTTGCTGGCTCTCTCCGTTATCCTGTACCCTTCCCTGGTCTTAATGGGAGGCTTCGTCCTTAAACTTGCCGGTAGAATTTCCTCAATGTAGTATTACTATTTCTACCACTATATCAGGTCTTATATTGTAGGCGTTAAATAATCAGATATTCAGTTTATGAGTACAGATTTGAACCATTTGGGTCATCAAGGGTACCTTTTTCAGTAAAGTTTGTTTTAATGGAGGTGACTTTTTTAGTTTTTGATTTAGTTTCCCTTGATGTGTATTTTTAAATCAAATCATTGGGTGTTAGCATTATGTATTTAATTGGTTTACTTTATGAATGGAAACTATTGAAGGCACAAAAAAACTCATAAACCTCTAAAAAAGACGGAACTCACTGACTACAACTTAAAGGCATTCACCAAAACTAAAGAAAAAAATAACATACCAAACAACAGCATAATAATAACTATCACCATAGTAACAACCATCACATGAATTTATAAATAGTTATAATATTGGAACTGCAAAATTATATTTCGAACCTATATGTTTGCGTTTTGTCGATCTTTACCGACTGGGTATATATTACTTGTCAGATGTGTTGTGCTGTTCTCGTGGAGTAGAAAAGAAAGTTGCTATTCTCTTTTAGTAATCGCTTCATTGGTGACCCCGACACCCAAAAACGTTTTTTTGGGCCGACATTATGGCAGTGGAGAACGCAGTTGCCCTCAAACTGCCACTTTTCTGGACGTCCCAGCCTCGAGTTTGGTTTGCTCAGACAGAGGCTCAGTTTAATTTGAGGAATATTACGGTCGACGAGACTAAGTATTACCACGTCCTCTCGGCATTGGACCAAGACACAGCAGCGCGGCTGCTTGATCTCATCAGCCAACCTCCTCCTATACACAAGTACGATACTTTGAAGGAACGTTTGCTTGACACTTTCGGCCTCAGCTCACGTGAGCGTGCTTCCCGCCTCCTCCATTTTCGGCCTCTGGGAGATTCCAAACCCTCCGCACTTATGGATGAGATGCTAGCCCTCCTGGGAGACCACCCCCCATGTTTACTTTTCGACCAGCTCTTTCTGGAGCGGTTGCCTGAGGACATCAGAGTCCAGTTGGTGGACACTAACATAGATGACCACCGGAAGCTGGCCAAAAGGGCAGACTCCTTATGGGCAGCCAGGGACATGGGAGCCAGTGCCAGTGCAATTCAACGTCGTCCGTTTCCAGTGCCAAAGTCTAAGAATCCGATCGCTTCTCAGGACAATCTCTGCTTTTATCATCGAAAGTATGGCAAGTTAGCTCGGCAATGCCGGGATCCTTGTTCCTGGTTGGGAAACGTGCAGGCCGGTCGTCAGTAGTGGCCTCGGCGACCGGCCTTAACGATAGCCTCCTTTTCATCTGGGACAGAAATTCTGGGCGCCAGTTTCTTGTGGACACAGGAGCAGAGGTCAGTGTTTTCCCCTGTACCGGACTCGACACACGTATCGAGCAGTCAGGTCCCTCACTCACGGCAGCTAACGGCAGCACAATCAGGACATATGGGGTGCGAACTATCTCGTTATGTTTTGCCTCACACCAATATGAATGGGATTTCATCATTGCAGATGTGTCCCGTCCTTTACTGGGGGCTGATTTCCTGCGCTCCAACTCTCTCCTAGTTGACCTCAACGGCAAGCGTCTCGTGCATGCCGAGACCTATCTCTCCATTCCTTTGGGGAAGGCTGCGACGTTTGCTCCTCACCTGGATGCCATCTCAAGCTCCACACGTCAGTACGACATACTTCTCTCAGATTTTCCAGACGTCACTGTCCCAAAATTTGCCCAACCGTCCACCAAGCATGGCGTGGAACACTTTATTACCACCAAGGGTCCTCCGATACATGCACATGCCCGCCGCCTTCCGCCAGATAAGCTAGCAATCGCCAAGGCCGAATTCGCTAGTATGGAATCCATGGGGATTATTCGTCGCTCATCTAGCCCTTGGGCATCCCCGCTGCACATGGTTGCCAAGGCATCAGGGGGTTGGCGCCCCTGCGGAGATTATAGACGCCTCAACGTTGCTACGGTACCTGACCGTTACCCTGTGCCTCACATCCAGGATTTCTCAACCCTCCTTGCCGGCGCTCATATTTTCTCGAAGGTCGACCTGGTGCGCGGTTATCACCAGATCCCAGTCGTTGCAGCAGATGTGCCCAAAACTGCCATCATCACTCCGTTTGGGCTCTATGAGTTCCTCAGGATGCCTTTTGGGCTCAAGAATGCTGCCCAGGCTTTCCAGCGCTTGATGGATACTGTCTGCCATGGCCTGGAATTTGTCTTCGTCTACCTGGACGACATCCTGGTGGCCAGCAGAGATGCCACACAGAGCACAAGATCCACCTTCGTCAGTTGTTCCAACGCCTCCAGGACCACGGCCTGGTTCTCAATGTTGCAAAGTGTCAGTTCGGCCTCTCCCAAATCGATTTCTTGGGACACCGTATCACTCAGCATGGCGCCATGCCTTTGCCTGATAAGGTGAGTGCCATTAGCCAGTTCAGGCAGCCAACCACTGTCAAGGGCCTCCAGGAGTTTGTGGGTATGGTAAATTTTTACCACCGTTTCATTCCGGCTGCTGCTCAGATTATGTTACCCCTCTTTTCAGCTTTGTCCGGCAAACCTAAGACCTTGGAGTGGAATGATGTCATGGTCAAGGCGTTTCGGGACACCAAGAGAGCATTGGCCGGAGCCACAATGCTCACACATCCACGTCACAATGCATCTACTTCGCTCACGGTGGACGCTTCAGAGTCGGCAGTGGGTGCAGTGCTCCAGCAGTTAGTGCATGGCATTTGGCAGCCCCTGGCATTCTTCAGCAAGCAGCTGCATTCACCTGAAAGGAAGTATAGTGCTTTCGACCGTGAGCTGCTGGCTCTCTATCTTGGAATACGACATTTCAGATACTTTTTGGAGGGTCGTTCGTTTATCGCGTATACAGACCATAAGCCCCTCACTTTCTCCATGGCCAAGATATCTGACCCTTGGTCTGCCCGTCAACAGCGTCATCTCGCCTACATCTCTGAGTTTACCACAGACATTCGACATGTACAGGGTAAAGACAACCAGGTGGCCGACGCACTCTCCAGAGTAACAATTGATGCCATCCACGAGGGAGTTGATTATGCTGCCATGGCGGCCAGCCAACAGGACGATCCTGATGTACAAGCTTACCGCACGGCTATTTCTGGTCTCAAACTCGAAGACATTTCTTTCGGACCAAATGATGTTACTCTACTTTGTGACATTTCCACCGGCCAACCCAGGCCTGTTGTTCCTGCTGGTTGGAGACGCAAGGTTTTCGATCTGGTGCATGGCCTATCCCATCCTTCCGTGCGCACTACACGACAACTTATGGCTTCAAAGTTCATCTGGCACGGCCTCCGTAAGCAGGTTGGAATATGGGCCAAGGCCTGCATCCCTTGTCAAACATCCAAGGTTCAGCGCCACATCAGGGCTCCACTTCAGACATTCCAGGTCCCTCACCGACGTTTCGATCATATCATTGTGGATATAGTGGGCCCTCTTCCACCTTCCAATGGATTCACCTATCTCCTCACTGTGGTAGACCGATTTACCCGATGGCCCGAAGCAATCCCTCTCTCCAATACATCCACCCCCACCTGCGCCCAAGCTTTGATCACACATTGGATTGCCCGTTTCGGTGTTCCTATGGACATGTCATCTAACAGGGGATCACAGTTCACTTCACAGCTGTGGGCATCCATCTCGCAGTTGTTGGGAATTAAGCTGCATCACACGACCTCCTACCACCCACAGTCGAATGGCCTTGTTGAGCGATTCCATCGGCACATGAAGTCAGCTTTGCGAGCTCGCTTAACCGGCCCCAACTGGAGTGCTGAGTTACCATGGGTGCTTTTAGGAATCAGGACAGCTCCCAAGGAAGACTTGGGATGCTCTTCAGCTGAGCTGGTTTACGGTTACCCACTCACTGTCCCCGGGGATTTCATTGCCAACCATGGCCGGCAGTCAGACCACAGTTTCCAACTTCAGCGATTGCGGGACCAAGTGGGCACACTGGCCCCTATCCCTACCTCTCAACACGGTCTTACACCTATGGCAGTTCCCGCTGACCTACAAAAGGCCAAGTTCATTTTCATCCGTCGTGACGCTCATCGTACACCCCTACAGCGCCCCTACGAGGGCCCTTTCAGGGTCATCGAGAGTGGACCTAAGACTTTCAAAGTTGACATTGGTGGCAAGACAGAGATCATCACAGTCGACAGATTGAAGCTGGCCCACCAAGACTTCGATAGCCCTGTTCAGGTAGCACAGCCACGTCCTCGAGGCCGTCCTCCAGGTAAACGTCAGCAAACACTTTCTCCCTCTCCGGTTCAGGCTTCACCGCCCACATCCGCTCCAGTTCAAGCTTCACAGCCCACAGATACCCTGCTGCCACACCGCACCAGAGCAGGTCGTCAGATTTTTCCTCCAACAAGATACATTTCGGTTCTGGGGGGGGTTATGTAGGGGACATATTTCGAACCTATATGTTTGCGTTTTGTCGATCTTTACCGACTGGGTATTACTTGTCAGATGTGTTGTGCTGTTCTCGTGGAGTAGAAAAGAAAGTTGCTATTCTCTTTTAGTAATCGCTTCAATATGGCCCTTATCAAATATTTACATGTTATAAATAATGATGGAAATATAAAAGACTAAAAAAACACGAAAAATATAAAATGTGCAGACACTGTTAGTGTTCTACTTTATGTGACTGGGCCAAGTTGTAGCAAGTGGTTTCACTTGCTCCACTGGGACTGTAACATGCCGTGCATCCACAACTTGTGGCAGTTTCTTGGTTAGGGACCACCTCGGATATAATCTTGTAAGTGTATTGTTGCTGTTGATGAAGTAGTTCAGTATAGTAATAGATCATTATCTTCACCTTGTCCCCCAAAAGATCATTCGCATTAAGCTGTGTTGAATTCACACAGACAAAAGTTAGTTCCACTGAAATAGTTCTTTTGGTGAGCGCTCTGCAGCACCTCGTGTGCTCTCCAGAACATGATCTGTTTGCACGGTAGTCCAAGTTTTCATTTCCAAGTGTATAGACTGGATCATGCCTAAAATACCCAGCACAGCCACCTGCACATGTCTGTATAGGCTGACTGGAATTCACATGGATGCAGAGATAGTCACTGCCTTCCATATTCCTGGTGAAATGATGTTCAAAGTAGGCAGTTTTGGATTTTCTCAACTTGCATCCAAGGGTAGATGTTAGAACTGCCATAAGTGCTACAAAAATTATTGCTCCCATTCTTGACATTGTGGCTGAATTGAATGATCTGCACTTGCACTCGACAGCCTTTATAACTGATTCACGTAAGCGCGCGCACGCAAGTTGGGGACAACACCTCACTAATAGAAACGTGATGAGACTAGCGAACGGTGGAGACAGAAGTGATTTGCTTTGTATGTAGAGTTTCTGTTGCCCCTGAGGTAAAAAGGAGAAAACTAGATGGAGTAGGAAGGCCAGGAGTATGATTGCAAGTTGTTCATTCAAGTACAAATATATAATAATAAAATCAATGTTAGTTATAGCTAGCAACATGAAATTAAATTGAATCACAAGTCACTTCTGAAAAAGGTGTAGTCATTACCACCCCAGTTTCAAGTCATGAGTTCCCAGCAGGCCAGCAGACTAATGGCTTGCTGGATCAGTCTAGGGTTGATTCTGGTATAATAATTATAGTCTAACCCTTGTAACTTCAGATACAACAGAAAATCCAAAATACACAGCGACTAATCTTTGGCTCCATCATTCACTTGTGCCCACACTGGTGTCAGAGCTAGTCCTAGTGTGTGATTGGTATGTCAACCTTACATGTAAAATTTGAGAGCTGAAGATAATGACATCCACCATTTATTTTTGAAGAACCTATCTTATCAACACTTCAGCAAAACTCTGAGGTGCATGAACAAACAGCTCTATGGAATAGTACCAGACCTTTCCATTGCTATAATATTTGGTATAGTATCACAAGCCTGATCGATATGTAGGTGTTAATAGTCCAGTTTCATGGGCCTGCTTATGGATATTATATATTTTTTAAAGAGGGAACTTGTGTATAGAGAGACAGGAGAATTGTTTTGAATATCCTCCATCTATAATTTTTTTTGAACATCCTCCAAGGTTTAACATCTATAATGGTGATCCATGTTAACAGAGAAAAAGATAACAAAATAATAAATTCTCATGAACTCTCAGGTGACATAATAACATTACAATAACCTTCTCAATAATTAACTTCAAATTATATTCTCTCGACGTTTCAACTAGATGCTCTAGCCTTCATCAAAGATGCTGAAGGTTTGAGCATCTAGTCATTATTCCTGATGAAGGCTAGTCATTATTCCTGATGAAGGCTAGGGTATCTAGTCATTATTCCTGATGAAGGCTAGAGCATCTAGTCATTATTCCTGATGAAATTATTCCTGATGAAGGCTAGAGCATCTAGTCATTATTCCTGAGAAGGCTAGAGCATCTAGTCATTATTCCTGATGAAGGCTAGAGCATCTAGTCATTATTCCTGATGAAGGCTAGAGCATCTAGTCATTATTCCTGATGAAGGCTAGAGCATCTAGTCATTATTCCTGATAAAGGCTAGAGCATCTAGTCATTCCTGATGAAGGCTAGAGCATCTACTCATTATTCCTGATGAAGGCTAGAGAAACTAGTCATTATTCCTGATGAAGGCTAGAGCATCTAGTCGTTATTCCTGATGAAGGCTAGAGCATCTAGTTATCATTCCTAAGGCTAGAGCATCCAGTCATTATTCCGGATGAAGGCTAGAGCATCTAGTCATTATTCCTGATGAAGGCTAGAACATCTAGTCGTTATTCCTGATGAAGGCTAGAGCATCTAGTCATTATTCCTGATGAAGGCTAGAACATCTAGTCATTATTCCTGATGAAGGCTAGAGCATCTAGTCGTTATTCCTGATGTGAAGGCTAGAGCATCTAGTCATTATTCCTGATGAAGGCTAGAGCATCTAGTCATTATTCCTGATGAAGGCTAGAGCATCTAGTCGTTATTCCTCATGAAGGCTAGAGCTATTCCTGATGAAGGCTAGAACATCTAGTCATTATTCCTGATGAAGGCCAGAGCATCTAGTCGTTATTCCTGATGAAGGCTAGAGCATCTAGTCATTATTCCTGATGAAGGCTAGAACATCTAGTCGTTATTCCTGATGAAGGCTAGAGCATCTAGTCATTATTTCTGATGAAGGCTAGAACATCCTGTCATTATTCCTGATGAAGGCTAGAGCATCTAGTCATTATTCCTGATGAAGGCTAGAGCATCTAGTCATTATTCCTGATGAAGGATAGAGCATCTAGTCATTATTCCTGATGAAGGCTTAAGCATCTAGTCATGAACTAGTCCTGATGAAGGATAGAGCATCTAGTCATTATACCTGATGAAGGCTTAAGCATCTAGTCATGAAGACTAGAGCATCTAGTCATTATTCCTGATGAAGGCTAGAGCATCTCCTGATGAAGGCTAGAGAATTTAGTCATTATTCCTGATGAAGGCTAGATCATCTAGTCGTTATTGCTGATGAAGGCTAGAGCATTTAGTCATTATTCCTGACAAAGGCTGAGCATCCAGTCATTATTCCTGATGAAGGCTGAGCATCTAGTCCAAACGTCGAGAGAATACAATTTGAAGTTGATTATTGAGAAGGTTATTGTAACATCATTAATATTTCCAGAACGTCTTATGGCTATAGCATATATAGCAGTTTCTACACCCCTGAATAAGATATAAAAATAATTGTTTTTTTAACTGAACCGGAGGAAAAAATTAGGACATAGGAATGAAGAGAATAACTTGATGAAGACCAGGCCAAATATACTTCATAATTGGCAGTACTGGCAAGAACCATGTTTTTCTTATAACATTGTTGGAGGCCATTTCACTTCAAGAGCAATAGTGTAGCAATTTTTCAATTAGCTTCTCTATCAAAATATGCCCTGTAGGTTAAAAAAATAATAATAAAAGGTGAGGATTACAGGTGCAAGATAAAGGACAAAAACAGGTAAATATTATAAATATGTACATTCTGATTATGATATCCTCAATGTCCTTGAGGTCCTATGTAAGGATATGACTAAGGTGGTAGTTCTCATGAGTGAATCCGGTGTTTTACATCATGGTCACAAGAATAGTCAACACCACCTTGCATGAGATAAATGACCACAGGAGATGGATAGAATTAACTGCATGATGGTAAATTTAAATACACTGAATCAGATCCATATTTGCAGAATGATCAATTAATTGGGTATGCTGCTTGTTTCTGGTTTGTATCTCAACAAATATAGCTTGACTTAGTATAATGTATATAGCTGTTATTTGCATGTGCAATGGCATCAAATTATATTATTTTAGCTAATAAATGAGACAAAATTTTTACAAACTAAATCTGCACTTAATATTTGAGAGAAAAAGTGGATGTAGTGTGCTTAAAAAAGTTAAATAATTATTTAATTTTTTTGTTTGTTGATATCTGGGCACACCACTTTACCACAAATTATATATAGTGATGTGATTGTATATATTTCTCCCCTGAGGAAATAAACCTTACTCTGCAGTATCAACATAGAAACTTCCTGTCACACACAGAAACTTCGTGATCAGCTGATGAAAATGAAAGGGAAAGATTATAGTATGTAAAAAAAGGAAGAAATTATTACAGGAATTTTTTCTTAGTACTACTATGACTATAGGGGGGGGGGGGGGTTGGGGAGGGGGGGGGGGGTGGAAGTGGGGGGGGGGGGGGGGGGGGGGGGGGATGTGTATATATATGGTAATCACTAGAATCATGTAAACAGATGGCTGAGGAAAGCACCCTGATTTAATTAACAGCTGTACACGCTGAAGTTCTCTACCCACAATTTGTAAGGCTGCTTTGAACTGATACTAATGCTTTGTACATATTGTCAATGCTCAGAGACTTGCTGCTGGCTCTTGTCATATCGACTGTTTTAGCCTCTCTAAATGTTGTCACTTCTCAGGGTTTTTCTGATGCTTCCTTGTTAGTACATTGGCTTTGTTGCTCTAAACATTGTTTTTGCTGTTCAGCATCTTCCTGCTGTCTCCTGGCACACTTCCTCCTATCTAGAATATCTGAGTGGTATATACCAATCATGCCTAGCACAGATCTTTCTCTCACTGGTCTGAGCTCTTTCACTGTCTGTTCCTTGAATGTCTCTTTGTGCTGGCTCCTGAAAAATAAAACCAGCTTTTTCTTCACTATTGCTTCTCTCCCAAATATTACTTCTCTCCCAAATATTTAGTACTTGCAACTGATTGTGGAAGGTTAGTGTGTGCTTTGAATGGAAATCTTGAACTGTTGGTACATGCCAACCTTTGAAATTTGAATGTCAAACAAACATGGTAAGGCAGGTTCTATGATAGAAGGCAATCCATTCCAGTGTGTGCATTGATTGAGAAAGTCATTGCATCTACTAGGTCAACTGAGAGTTCATTGGGAGTATAACTATTAGCTGACTAAGTCTTTCGTACCAGCTACCAAATGACAGTTACATCTGGTGCCAGAATTATAAGCTAGCCATATCAGCTAGGAAGCTAGTAACTATCTATAGAACACTGACTTACCAACCATGCCTCCAGGCATTCTGCTTCACCATGATATTATTGTAATGATCTGCCCATGAGCAGGCAAGGCTTCTCAAGGCTCCAATGCATTTCTCCTTATCAACAAACACCACAACGTCAAAACAACAACTATAGTAGCTACACATCATCACATAGCATTTTGATTGCATGGAAATGACAATCGAGTCCTACTCTTTGGTTTGATATTCAGTCTGTTGCTTGCATCGATATTGTGAATATGAAATGCACAGATGGAACAGGACAAAGACTGCCCTGAAGTATACTATGAACTGATCTTGTGAGTTTTCTAGAAGCAGGGTTAGTTAGGGAATGGGGTATTCTAGGGCTAGGCCTAGTTCCAAGAATCCTGGAGCAATAAGCTTTCCTGGGTCCACTCTGTTTCAGGTGTTCACTTGGGGATATCATGGGATAGTCCCAAGTATCCCATGATGTTCTAGGAAAGGTTGTAATAGTGTGCAACCAACCAATTAACATGGCTATGAATCCCCCAGGAAAGCACAATTATAACCTTGGCTGGGTTCAGGGAGTTCCCAAAAATCTGTAGCACGTGAGCATTAACCAGTATAAGCAGCTAACAGTTCTCCTAAGTGGTTCAACTATTTATAATGCAGAGCCAAGTGTTAAGGACCACCACTCTCATGTCTTTGGCCCAATACTTATCTATTACACCACAATATTATAAAGAAGAGCATCTGACCTGTAGGTAAAGAAGGACATTGCTGTACCTGGCTTTGTAGGTCATGGTGAGGAGGTCTGGGGAACACTGCTGTGCATGGCTATGGAATCATGGTGAGGAGGCCTGGGAAGATTGCTGTACTTGACTGTAGGTCATGGTGAGGAGGCCTGGAGACATTGTTGTACATGGTCATGGTGAGGAGGCCTGGGGACATTGTTGTACATGGTCATGTGAGTAGGCCTGGGGACATTGTTGTACATTGTCATGGTGAGTAGGCCTGGGGGACATTGTTGTACATGGTCATGTGAGTAGGCCTGGGGACATTGTTGTACATTGTCATGGTGAGTAGGCCTGGGGACATTGTTGTACATTGTCATGGTGAGTAGGCCTGGGGGACATTGTTGTACATTGTCATGGTGAGTAGGTCTGGGGACATTGTTGTACATGGTCATGTGAGTAGGTCTGGGGACATTGTTGTACATGGTCATGGTGAGTAGGCCTGGGGGACATTGTTGTATATGGTCATGTGAGTAGGTCTGGGGACATTGTTGTACATGGTCATGGTGAGTAGGCCTGGGGGACATTGTTGTATATGGTCATGTGAGTAGGTCTGGGGACATTGTTGTATATGGTCATGGTGAGGAGGTCTGGGGACATTGTTGTATATGGTTATAGTGAGGAGGTCTGGGGACATTGTTGTACATGGTCATGGTGAGGAGGTCTGGGGACATTGTTGTATATGGTCATGTGAGTAGGCCTGGGGACATTGTTGTACATGGTCATAGTGAGGAGGTCTGGGGACATTGTTGTACATGGTCATGGTGAGGAGGTCTGGGGACATTGTTGTATATGGTCATGTGAGGAGGTCTGGGGACATTGTTGTATATGGTCATGTGAGTAGGCCTGGGGACATTGTTGTACATGGTCATAGTGAGGAGGTCTGGGGACATTGTTGTACATGGTTATGGTGAGGAGGTCTGGGGACATTGTTGTATATGGTCATGGTGAGTAGGCCTGGGGACATTGTTGTATATGGTCATAGTGAGGAGGTCTGGGGACATTGTTGTACATGGTCATAGTGAGTAGGCCTGGGGGACATTGTTGTATATGGTCATGTGAGTAGGCCTGGGGACATTGTTGTACATGGTCATGGTGAGGAGGTCTGGGGACATTGTTGTACATGGTCATGGTGAGGAGGTCTGGGGACATTGTTGTACATGGTCATGGTGAGTAGGCCTGGGGGACATTGTTGTATATGGTCATGGACTGGTGAGTAGGCCTGGGGGACATTGTTGTGTACATGTTTATAGAAGTCTGCCCAAGATGCATGTTGTTAGTGAATCCAGTAAGAGCATATAATTCATCAGAACAATTTTACTATAGCTAATTCGAATCAGCGAGTACACTAGGTCCCTATAGCTATTAGTTTGACCAACTATTAAAAATGTGTGACAGCAACTCCCTCCCCCCCCCCTCCCCCCCCCCCAAACCCAAACTCTTTTATCTCAGCAAAAAATTCATATTGGCAGCTGCCTAGCCACTATTAGCTCCAAAATAACTCCCAGTATGCCTATATATATAAGGTAATAAACTAGCAGATCTTAAAACCATAAAAATTCTTGAACTTTCATCTTTTAAGTATCTACCACACATGCTTGATTAGACTCCATCCTCATTTAGACCATTCTCTCGTATGAAGCATCCATTTATTACATTGAGTGAAATATTATTAAAATACACACATCCGCTAACAAATGCATAGAGATGTGCATGCTCTTTTAAATGAGACAATATTATGAAATATAGTGTGCATCTGCAAGTAGAATGGCTCAGAAGAACATGTCCACTCTGGTAGCAGATATATAGTACAGCATCTGCTATCACCGATAAGGCAGTCAAACTGTCAGTAAAAACTTTGAGAGAGTGCCTGTGGGTTGAACAAAACTGATCTGCAAGGAATGAATATATAGTCACACAATCAAAGGTAATAATTATTAACTCAATAGAGATCTGGTGATCTATTGCATGCATGCCGATAATAGAGCACATAGTTGAATACTACATGCAGGCTAATAATAGAGCACCCACTTGAGAGATTTAGAATGTTAATCTTGGATATATGGTACAATAAGTCCATTCATAAAAAATCACTATAAGCCAAACCTTGCAATACACTAATTTTTCAGAATTACAATCAGAATTGAGTAAAGAATGTCAGTTGAAAAAGATGACTCGAGCTACTTGAGCGATCACTTGATTTACTGATGAGTGATGTTTCTTCAAACAAAAAGTTCAGCAAAAGGTAGCACCTCTACAACACTATAATATGCATGTGTACTTAAGCATTAAACATGGTATAGAATAACATCTCCTTAATTTGCCACAAAGTTGGAATGTAAAACAACAAGAAAAACTTTATATAAACATGAACACAATTAATATTAATCAAAAACAACCACGAAAACAAGTGTATGCCACTAGTATATAGATGATCCCTTACCATTCAAAATCGTAAAATCAATATCATATTCTCCTTTTTAAAGTCGGATCGGACTATCTGTGAGTTCAGACTTTTGTTTAAATTTTTTAATTTAATGATCAAAAGTCAATATTCTTGTAATACTTTATACACTAGAAACAGTGGGGGGAAAAAAGGAAGGAAAATAATTCCTAATGGCATCCTCTTTTATGGAACAGGCTCTGAAAAACACCAACAATATTATAGTTTAGCATCTTGCTTGCTTGCATGGCCACTCTGCATGGCCACTCTGCAGGGGATCAACTTTCGCATTTATGATTTACTGTTTACATTAAATAGTACATGCAGGCTAATAATAGAACACATACTTGAATAGTACATGCAGGGTAATAATACAGCACACACTTGAATAGTACATGAGGCTAATAATAGAACACATACTTGAACAGTACATGAGGCTAATAATAGAGCACACACTTGAACAGTGCATTAGATTTAGAGTCTTGGCTATGTATTGTTCTTTTCCTTCTTCTTTGCATAATTTGCATACAATAAGTCCATTCATAAAAAATCGCTATAAGAAAAGACTCCAAACTTTGCAATAGAAATGAAAACAGGAGACCTGATTAAGAAACCCGCTAGAAGAACTCTTTCTATAAGCACCATGGTCCCCCTTAGGAGGTGAAATAAACATTGAATTGGTCTTTACATGACTTGATGATGGGTCATTGCTAGAAGCATCCATACAATTGATCCCAGCAACATTGCTACAAGATCAGACTATCTTTGGTGCCTTTGTTGTGTCCAGAATTTTCTTGCAGGAGGCTTACCCTGCTCTTCAACGTGCCATCTTACCAACTTAAACTTTTCTATGAATGATCGATGAATCAGTCCACAGCATGATCTTAACCAATAATCATAAATTGTGACAGATAGTACCTATGATGAGGGCTTGCTCAACCTTACAGACAAAATAGCATAAAAATAACACCAGAATATATACTACAAAAACCAATGCAAATGCAATTGGGTTCTGCAGCTAAGAGTGAGTCACTTGGAGATGAAATCAAACAACCTCCTCATCATGATGTAGTGCATAGGACATCTTTCCCTGTCACCACCCAGAGAGCAGAAGGGAATTCAGCCCTCTGGCTACATCCAGTCATCCAAAAGATAAACACAAAACTAAAGTACCAATGTCTTGCTTACTGAACTCAAACACACAAGCATAAAGCTTGAGGCTGGTTCCCAGCATATCACAAGGCATTGGCATCATATGGCGCTATGTATTGCATCACTTTAAGTAGCATCGCATTACTTCGAACATCGTCAGGTCACATCTAACTATTGAAATTGCAATTCCAATTGTTCCTTTGACACTTCTCACCACCTGCAATCTGTAGCTACATCATAGAATATGAAGCATGGTGCCATGTAATAATGATAAGCATAGAGTCAATTATTTAGCTATGACTAATTGCAGGGGGGAGGAACAGGGGGGGTGGAGGGGGCGGCCGCCTGACCAATATTTTGGACCAACTGTATCTTGTGTTAATAATTATGGAACTGGTGCATTGTTTACTTAAAATACTATTTTACCTTACATGTGGCTAGTCACTAGCTGTATTTAAAATTAACACCCACTTAACCAGTCATTGATTGTTACATGAGATGATGATGTCACTGAGTGACTTGTTTAATGATGCATGCAATACATGTGCACTGCCAGAGCAGGTGAGCACTGAGCACATGGCAATCATTAGCTTTGATTTCTAGGAGTCTTTCTCTGTGTGTAATCAGTCACCATGGCTTTAAATTCTGCCTCGCTGTCAGCTAACACTAGCTTTCCAGAGCAGTTCCAACCAAGAAGTAGTTTTAAGTTCCCAAAGAAGAGATATGGAGATCATTCAGAGCTGAGTGGTGTCAACAGTATTCCTGGTTTCATTATGATGTACCACTTGATTCTGATTTTTGTTACCTATGTATGAGGGCTGAACATGAAGGGAAGTTCTTGGAGCACTAAGAGAGAGCCATCCTTTCTTAGCAAAGGTTACACAAATGAAAGAAGCAACATCCTCGTTCAAGAAACACCAGACCAGTGCCTGTCATCTGGAGGCACTTGAAGCTGTAGTCACACTCCCCAAACAGATCATTGGTGATATTGGTGAAGTATTGAGCAAACAAAACAAGGAAGTGAAGGCAGTCAATAGAAAAATGCTTTTAACTGTTTTCGAGAATATTAAGTTCCTTGCTCGCCAGGGATTGCCACTAAGGGGTAGTCATAGCCAGGAGACTGAAAGCAATTTTATCCAACTGTTACCCCTGCGAAGTTTAGATCGTCCCGAAATTCTTGCATGGATTGATAAGAAAACCAACAAGTATACTTCGCATGATATTCAGAACGAATGTCTGCAGATTATGGCAAACTGGGAGGTGAGTCAAAACATTCATGACAGTAACTGCTTCACTATCATGGCTGATGAATGTACTGATATAGCAATTCATTATTTGCATTAGGTGGGTTGATGATGATCTTCAAGATCATGAAGATTTCATTGGTCTCTATGAAGTAAACAGCATAGATTCCGACACTCTCTTCCATGCCATCAAAGATACTATACTTCGGATGCCAGGTCTCAGTATCTCTCAGCCAATGTTATGATGGTGCATCTAATATGAGTGGCATCAGGAATGGTGTATCGGCAAAGATACTTTCGGAGGAAAAGTGTGCAGTCTACTATGGGCATGCTCTAAATTTGGTAAAGCAATCCAAGGTGTGCCCTAGAAACAGCTTTTGAGATTTTTAAGCTGATAAAGTATTCTCCAAAGCAAAATGCTGCATTTGATAGAATAAAGCTTGAAAATCGTGATGAAGATACTCCCATGGGCATACGAAATTTTTTCCCTACCCGGTGGACCGTTCGAGGTGAATCGATCGGCAGTATAATTGAGAATTACACCATTTTAAATCAGTTGTGGGATGAATGTTTAGAGAAAAGATTAGACCAGATGTAAAAGGAAGAATAATTGGAGTGAAAACACAAATGGCAAAGTTTAATTTGCTGTTTGGTCTGCATCTCAGTGAACGCATCTTAAAGATTACAGATAATTTGAGCAAGACATTGCAAACAGAGTCTCTGTCTGCATCAGAAGCGCAATTTATTGCGAATGATACAGTCAAAACCTTAAAAGCAATGAGGAGTGATGAGATGTCTGAGCTATTTTATAAGCATGTTCAATGTTTATGTGTTCGTACACACGTTGAAGAGCCAAGGAAAAGAAGAGCACCAAGCAGGTTCGAAGTGGGTGAAGGAGATGGTCACCACAGTCCTACAGTTGAAGATCACTATCGCAAGCTCTATTTTGAAGTACTGGATTTTGGTATTTCAAGCATTCATGATCAGCCAGGGTATGCTGTCTACCAGAACCTTAATGAAAGCAGTTAATAGGAAGGACTACTC
Source organism: Cladorhizidae sp. MBARI D1340-BT2 (assembly GCA_028752905.1). Classification (NCBI taxonomy): domain Eukaryota; kingdom Metazoa; phylum Porifera; class Demospongiae; order Poecilosclerida; family Cladorhizidae; species Cladorhizidae sp. MBARI D1340-BT2. The sequence continues at coordinate 1,769,637 of JAQNBH010000007.1, forward strand.
AACTAACTTGCAAGCTGTCATTGACTTTTATGGTGATGACTTCAATGAGAGTGAGCTTTCAACTCAATCGCAAGTCTTCAGTTCAAGCTTTCCTAGGAATGAACAAAGCAAGATTATCACTCTACACAAAATTCTACATTTTCTGCAAGGTCTCTCTAAAGGTCAAAGGGTTTTTTACAAGAAAGTTTGCTGGATAGCCCATCTGATCCTTGTTTTGCCTTCAACAAATGCGGCCAGTAAAAGGAGCTTTTCTGCTATGAAGCGAGTGAAGACCTACTTACGTAGTACAATGAGTCAACCAAGGTTGAACCATTATTATGACTCTAAATATCTACAAGGATATGTTGGATAAAGTAGACCTTACCGATATTGCCAGTGAATTTGTTTGTGGTAGTGAACAGACTTCGAATCTTTGGTAGCTTTAAATAAACTCATGACTCACTCATGACTCACTGTAATTTATTAGTATTCCTTTGTCATTGAAAGTAGTTCTGTTTTCATGTTCTACCTAAATTTTTGCCTGACCAATACAAAAGAGCTTCCTCCACCACTGAATTGAGATGCTAAACATACATAGGAGCAGACATCTTAGACATCTTGAGACATTCCAGTAATACTTGGATGCAAGCATGTCATTGGTCCTCAATCCTAGGTGGCAGTTGTCATAAACTGAAGAAAGGATCCCAGTTCGCATAATGCACTCACCCACCTCCTCTATCATTACATTCTGTACTCTATCTGCACCTTCCCCAACAGAAATGCCACCTATCCTTCCCCACTCTTCCATATTCACTCAGCCGAACTCCAGCTCCTAAATATATATATATACACACACAATTCTCCACACCTCATCCGCCACTAATGCTTGTATTTTTCATAATAATAATTATATGACACCATGTTATAATAAGGAGAAGTATATTTCATATGCAACTATGTTGTGTATTGTTGCATTTATTATGAGTTGTGTTACTGTGGAACTAAATCCTGTGCATTTATATGATAGAGAGGGGAAAGATGTTGACGAAGAGACAAAATCTTACAACAATAATGTTAGTAAACAAGTGTGACAAACTTGAATTCCAAGTCCAATTCTTGGGAACGTGCACACTGTAACGAGTAAAACAGCGGTCAAACCAAATGTAGGGAGTGCTATATATGTAGTGCAATCCCTGATATATATTACAAAATGAGGATGATAGCTTAGCATGCACAAAAAGACTCCACAATCAGAGCTGTTTGTCTGCTCTATATAGTTTATCCTAAATAAACATAATGACAAAGGAAATTATCACTTCAAAAGAGTCATGTGACCATTAGTTATAGTTACATTATTCCTGATGAAGGCTAGAGCATCTAGTCAAAACATCGAGAGAATACAATTTGAAGTTGATTATTGAGAAGGTAAGTTATAGTAGGAGTTATAGTATTATATTTTTACATTTTTCGCAGAAAACAATGATGTGAACTTTGTACTACTAGCAGATTAGTATCAGGTGACCCCGAAACCTCGTGACTGTGAACTCGCTATCTTTCTGTTAGTTGTTAGTCATTGCTTGTTATCAGTTGTCTTTTGTTGTAGTGTTGTTGTAAGTATTGTTGATCACTTCAATTTATACAACTTACATGGACACCCTACTGAAGCCATCGCGCCTAGACCTGAATTCTCCGCTGGCTGCCAAACAGTGGAGGCACTGGCACATGACGTTCACAAACTTTATCGAAGAATGTGGGGAGCGTGCCCCGAACAAATTCAGGACTCTGATCAACTACATATCTCACAATGTTTTCGGGACTGCCGTGATTATGAAGCTGCGGTTGAAACGCTGACGCAACTATATGTAAAAACACCAAATAAGATATTTGCTAGGCATCTACTGGCCACCAGGAGACAGAGGTCAGGTGAAACTTTAAGGGGGGACAGCTGCATTTTTAATATTTTTTCTTCTTGTGGTTACAACTTTAGATTCTGCAAACTTCATGGTATGGACTTGATATATAGCTCAAAAGATAGGTCTTTCTGTGTGCTCTCTTTTGATACTAAAATATATTTCATAGGTATAACTATAGGCAAGTTACTAGACCTAAAGTGGAGGGACCTCAACACTTTTGGGGGGAATGGTGCACAATTTTTTTTTTAACCTGTGGTTTCAACTTTAGAGCTCAGTAGATTCTGCAAACTTCATGGTTTGATACTAAAATATGTTTCATAAGTATAACTATAGGCAAGTTACTAGACTCTAAAGCGGAGCGACCTAAAAAACCTGCCCAAAATCAAAACCTGCCCAAAATCGCCGTCCAAAACCACTCCGAGTTGCGAAGTGCCAAAATGGTACGTACACATTGAGCGTTTTGAATAGGCGTTAAAAATTTATCACCTGGTCAAGCGCGCGGGTGGAAAATTGAAAATCAACGCCTTCAATTTTCCACCCACGCGCTACCAGGTGATAAATTTTTAACGCCTAATCAAAACGCTCATTGTATGCGTACCATTTTCAACTCGGAGTGGTTTTGGACGGCGATTTTGGGGTGCAGGTTTTTGAGGTCCCTCCGCTTTAGGGTCTAGTAACTTTCCTATAGTTATACCTATGAAACATATTTTAGTATCAAAAGAGAGCACACAGAGAGGCCTATCTTTTGAGCTATATATCAAGTCCATACCATGAAGTTTGCAGAATCTACTGCGCTCTAAAGTTGTAACCACAGGTTAAAAAAAAATATTAAAAAAATGCAACTGTCACCCCTTCTGCAGGATCTTCAAAGGCTAAGTAAAGACTGCAACATAAAAGCTGTCAGTGCAGAGCAATACAGAGAAGAATTACTAAGAGACACCTTTACCAATTGACTTTCTTCTCAACTCATTCGACAACGCCTCCTGGAGAACAAACAGTTGGATCTTAAAACAGCATTTGATCAGGCAAATGCACTAGACTTGGCACAGAAGAACTCTGAAGGATATACCACACCTATTACTCAGACAGCTGCTGCAGCAATGGTCACCTCTCAAGGTGATGACGATGAACAAGTAGCTGTTGATGTCGACTCCTCCCTTGCTGCGGCCGCTACGCATGAGTACAAGAAGAGGTGCTTCTTCTGTGGAGGTTCTATGCATTTTAGGAAGGACTGCCCCGCTCGAGAAGAACAGTGTCGCAACTGTGGTACAAAAGGTCACTTTGCAAGGGTGTGTCAGTCAAAGAAAACCCATAAAGCTAGCAAAACGACATCAGCTGCAATTACAGCTTGCTCAGTTGTGGCTGCCTGTCCTAAAAGCTTGACCCTAGCTTCTCTAAATGTCTCCGTGCAGGGACAAAATCTCTCGGCCTTGATTGATACTGGAAGCACCAATAGTTTCATTAATGAACGAGTTGCTATGAAACTGAAGCTCAAAGTTCATCGTTCATCGCAGGATATAAGCTTGGCTCTAACTACTGCAAAGACTCGTATCTTAGGTCACTATTTGGTGGATATTAGCACCACCGATCATGTCTATATAGCTACCCATCTTGGTGTTCTCGAAAACCTCTGTAGCGATATGATTCTTGGACAAGACTTCCAGAAGGAACACAAGAGAGTCATTGTCAACTATGGAGGTGCGAAACCTGATTTGATTATATCCAATTCAGTGTAGTTTGTGCTCTTGCTGAAGCTTCACTTGGTGAACCGCCGCTCTTCGAAAATCTTCTCCCCTCCTGCAAACCCGTGGCAACCAAGTCAAGACGTTTTAGCAAGGATGATCAGGCCTTTATACACCAAGAAATTACTCGGCTTCTAGCTGAGGACATCATTGAGCCTAGTACATCACCTTGGCGGGCACAGGTGGTTGTTGTCAAAGATCCCTCACTTCGGCACCAAAAAAGGCTCTGTATTGACTATTCTCAGACGGTGAACCTGTACACTGAACTCGACGGATACCCACTTCCTCGAATTGATGAGCTGGTCAATAACGTAGCCAACTATAAGGTGTTTTCAACATTCGATCTTAAGAGTGCCTACCATCAGGTCCCAATAAAAGAATCGGACATGAAGTATACCGGCTTTGAGGCGAATGGGAGACTCTATCATTTTTGTCGCATCCCTTTCGGTGTTACCAATGGTGTCGCAGTCTTTCAGAGAAGCATGGATAAGAAGGTTGAAGAGGAAGGGCTCAAAGACACCTTTCCTTATCTGGACAACATAACGGTCGCAGGCAAGGACCAAGCTGAGCATGACACCAACGTCCAGAAGTTTCTAGATGCAGTTCAAAGTCGAAACCTGACCCTCAATCAAAGCAAGACAGTGAAATCGGTGAAGGTCATCAATATCCTGGGGTATTGTGTGGGCAATAGTAGTACCATCAAACCTGATCCTGAAAGACTCCGTCCTCTTCAGGAATTTCCTCCTCCTACTAACAAGCGATCTCTTCGCCGAGTTGTAGGAATGTTTGCTTACTATGCGAAGTGGATACCACAATTTTCTGACAGAATAAAACCTCTGATGAGTGTAACCTCTTTTCCATTGGACGCACCTTCATTGACAGCCTTTGAACTCCTTAAGAAGGAGCTCGAAGGTGCTACTCTTCAATCTATAGACGAAAGCTGCCCATTTGTTGTAGAGTGTGACACCTCTGAAGTTGCGATCTCTGCTACGCTAAATCAAGGGGGACGACCAGTCGCATTTATGTCTAGGACACTACAGAGTAGTGAACTGCACTATCTGTCGATAGCCACGGCGATCATGGAGGCTGTACGCAAGTGGCGACACTTACTTTCGTGTCGGCATTTCACTCTTATTACTGACCAACACTCAGTGGCATTCATGTTTGATAGCAGGAAACATTCGAAAGTCAAGAACAATAAAATACAAGACTGGAGACTTGAATTGGCCTCATTCTCCTACACGGTGAAGTACCGTCCTGGCAAAGACAATGTGGCACCAGATTCCTTTACACGGGCGTTTCTATCTTCGATACAGTCATCTGACTTGGATGACATCCACATTGCCTTGTGTCACCCGGGAGTAACTCGAATGCTGCATTTTGTTCGCTCAAAGAATCTGCCATACTCTACTGAAGACGTGAAAAGAGTATGTTCGAGTTGCAGAATATGTGCAGAGCTGAAGCCTCAATTTTACCGCCTGGTTCCTGGAACTTTGATCAAAGCGACTCAACCCATGGAGAGACTCAGTATGGACTTCAAAGGACCGTTACCTACTGACTCTCGCAACATATACATGCTCACTGTTGTGGACGAGTACTCACATTTTCCTTTTGCATTCCCTTGCCCGAACATGAGCTCCTCAACTGTCATAAAGTGCCTTGACCAGTTATTCACTCTTTGTGGTTTGCCTAGTTATATTCATTCTGATCGTGGCTCGTCTTTCCTGTCACAAGAACTAAAAGATTACTTTTTAGCCCGTGGAATAGCTACTAGCAAGTCTACACCTTATCATCCCATAGGAAATGGCCAGGTGGAATGGTATAACGGAATCATCTGGAAAGCTGTTCGTCTTGCATTAAAGTCAGCTCGGCTACCAGATTCCCAATGGGAAATAGCATTACCTAGTGCCTTACACTCAATCAGGTCGTTGCTCACTACGTCCACAAACACCACACCTCACGAGCGATTCTTTGGGTATCAGCGCCGATCTTGCCATGGAACTTCAATGCCTTCGTGGCTGATGTCCCCAGGTCCTGTCTTGGTCCACCGATTCGTACGAGTGCACAAGAATGACCCACTAGTGGATCAAGTGGGACTTCAAGGAGCCAATCCAACTTATGCCCATGTGCGTTACAAGGATGGTCGGGAATCAACTGTTTCCCTCCGAGATTTGGCCCCTTGTCTGAGAAGCCCGTTAAATGAGGGATGCACTCTGTCGCCATCAACGGATCCCGAAAGCACCTCTCAAAGTGACATTTCTACTGATACCATGGCCCCACTGGCTGATGAGCCTGAACCGAGCTCTATTCGACATTCTACTCGAGACGTGAAGCCACCCATACGATTGGGATTTCCTGCAAAGGAATAACTGTCATTTTCTCTTTAGAGAGGAAGAATGATGTGAACTTTGTACTACTAGCTAATTAATCAGATAGTATCAGGTGACCCCGAAACCTCGTGACTGTGAACTCGCTACTGTCCACGGGTTACCACTCTTATTACCCTGGCACTACTCAAACACTAGTTGATATGCTGCCACCAGGTAGCTAATGCTTAGCTACCAAGAATCACTGTTCCATGGAGTTTGGTTATAATTAAAGTCTTATGCTCAACAACAAAAGTCAACTATATACTCAGCTATGTTCGCAATGAACTCCAATGATTAGTCTTTGGTACTGGTTTATATGACCAGCACTCTGCCTTTACATGTAGTGGGTTGTGATGAATATCATTTACACATGATAAGTGTTAACTACAGTTATTGTTTAATGAGTTTGGAGGTCACCCTGTGACACCCCTCTCTGGTTCTCCGAGGACAGTGTTGGTAGCGTCTTTCTCTGTCACAAGACTGGACTCTGTCATAGGCCAAGACTGGCGAGACATCCCGTCGGCATTCTTGTTGTCAGTCCCGGGGTGGTGGACAATATCGTATAAGTACGGTTGGAGTGCCATGGACCACCGGTCGAGCCTCCCATTCTCATCTTTCATCCTGTCGAGGTATTTGAGGCTGCTGTGGTCAGTACATATCGTGAAGCGAGCTCCTGATAGGTAAACACGAAAATGTTTGACAGCTACAATCACTGCAGGCACTCTTGTTCGGTGACTGTATAGCGGTGTTCAGCCCCTCTCAGTTTTCTGGAGTAGTATCCCACTGGATGTTCCGTCTGCTTGTCATCCACTTGGCTTAACACTGCCCCAATCCCAACACCTGACGAGTCTGTGTGCAGCAGGAATGTCTTGTCCATGTCAGGACTTCTGAGTATTCGGTGTTCTGATAGTTTTTTTAAATGTCCTCGAATGCAGTTAACCGGCTCTCCGTCCATTCTACTGGATCTGGTGCTTGCTTGCGAGTTGCCTCTGTGAGCGGGATTGCCATAGACCCGAAACCCGGCATGAATCGTCTATAATAATTTGCCAAACCGAGAAAGGACCTCATATCCTTTTTTAAAATCGGGTGTGGGTAATTCAGTAGTGCCTCCACCTTAGCTTGTTGTGGACGAACGAGTCCTGCACCCACTCTGTGTCCTAGGAAGAGGCAATCTGGTGCTGCTAACGTACACTTTGTTGGTTTAATTACTAAGCCAGTCTCCTCTAGTCGTGAGAAGACTGTATCCAGGTGAGTACAGTGGTCGCTAAAACTCTGGCTATAAATGACGATGTCGTCGATATAGGCAGCTGAAAATTCGGAAAGGTCAGCCAGTATCGAGTTCATCAGTCGTTGGAATACTGATGGTCCGTTCTTCAAACCGAATGGCATTCTGATATATTCCCACTTGCCGTTGGGAGTTATAAATGCTGTCTTTGGTATGGACTCACTATGTACCGGCACTTGATGGCCTCTATCGAGATCTAGTGTCGAAATATGAGTAGCTGCCTAATTTATCCAGCAACTCGTCTATGCGAGGTAGAGGGAATGGGTCGGCTTTGGTAACTTCGTTGAGTCGTCGATAGTCTATGCACAGGCGCACTCCACCATCCTTCTTTTTCTCCAGTAATGCCGGTACTGCCCACGGACTCTTGGACGGTCGTATTATCTCGAGCTCTAACAACTTTTTGACCTCCTTGTCCATGAGTTGGAGTTTGTTAGGATCTATCCTGTAGGGCGGCCTACTGATTGGATAAGCATCTCCCATCTCCAGCCTGATGTCAGTGTCCTTTGTGTAACCTTTACCACCTGTTAACTTCTCATGTTTCCTTACTAGTTCACTCAACGTCTGTTCTTCTGCTGCTGTTACGGTGGTACTGATGGTCAACCCCTCCTCCTCTAGATTGACAGTGACATCGTCCATCAACTCTGTCATCTCTAGGCACGCTGCCACAGGTGAGTGAAATTCTTTCAAGAGGTTGATGTGTCGTTGCACCTTCCTTCGTGGATGTTCAGGCATGTGAATCTGGTATGTCGTCTCATCGACTTTCTTTAGGACGGTGTAGGGCCCTTCCCATTCAGCGAGTAAATTGGGGCCTAGTGGCGGTGTTCGAAGTAGAACCAAATCACCCTGCTGAAATGAACGTTGTTGTGCCTTCCTGTCGTAACGCTCTTTCTGTTCCGCTTTCTTTTCTTCCTCATTTTCTCTGGCTACTTCTCGCATTTGTTCCAATCGGTCTTGGATCGTTGTGACATAAGTAACTACGTCCACACGTGTTGATGCTGTGCCCGTCCACCGTGTCTTCATCGTTTGTAGAGGGCCCGCAATTTGTCTGCCATACAGCAACTCAGATGGGGTGAATCCGGTGCTGTCGTTTGGTGCTCTCCTATACTCCCCGAGCAAGTGAGGTATTGCAAGGTCCCACTGACCATGCCATGCTTTTAATGTCTTTCTCATCATAGATTTAAGGGCGGAGTTGAATCTTTCTACCAGTTGTCTACCTTTTACTCCGAGTAGATTGTACAGCTCTTTCATGAGGCGACTGGTGAAATTCGACCCACAATCTGTTAAAATTTCGTGTGGTACACCAGTCCTAGCAAACATGACCCATGAGTTGGTCGGCCACGGTTCGACTATCTGTAACGCTGAGTGGGAAAGCTTCAGGCCAACGGGTGGCATAGTCCATTAGTGACTAGCACAAACTGGTTGCCTGCATTTGTCCTGGGGAGTGGGCCAATCATATCCATTCCTACCCTCTGGAATGGAACATCTATCACTGGAAGAGGACACAGTGGTGCCGGTTGTTGTGACTGTCGGCCTGTTCTTTGACAATCTGGGCAAGCTTGACATAGTTTACGAACGTCAGCGTAGACTCCTGGCCAGAAGTAGTCGTCGAGCACTCTCTGAGTGGTTCGGTCTCGTCCTAGGTGCCCTGGCCAATGTGCTAGTGACAACACTAGGGAACGGTATTTCTTAGGTACACAGAGCTGAGTTGTCTCCTCTCCCAGTCGATCTGTAGTGAGTCTCCATAACAGATCGTCCTGTTTGACAAATTCGCTGTCGTCATTCTCTGTCTTCTCCCAACATGTCTGTAACGTTTCATATTGTTCTTGATCTTTTCTGAATACTGTCATGTCTATGTCCAACAGGTGACTTGCCTTGCTACTGACATACTTTGCTCGTGCCTTTCTTTTCATGGCTCGGCTGTCCTGTGATTGCTCGTTATCAGACGATGCTGAGTCAGAGTTGTATGTCTCGATGCAAGTACCTTCCCGAATGTCTTCCTTGAGTTGCGCTTGGCCTGCTGGTTCATCATCTTCTTCCTCTTCTCCTGATGAATCTGTCACATCAGAGTCAGCTTCCTTGTAATTGACAGGTGAGATGGGGTGCTCCACGTCTGCATCTTGTGACCGTGTGGTGATGACATTGACGAGGTTGTCGTACAGCATCTTCTTCCCAATGTTCCAGATCTCTGGAAAGTCCATGCCTACACATGCGTCAAAACCCAATTGTTCTTGCACTGCTACTGTTAGCTGTTCGTCGACTCCATCCACTTCTAGTGTGATTTGAGCTAGAGGCAAGGTTGAGACTGTGCCATTGAAAGCTCGTACCTGGACTTTCTCTCCAGTGTAGTCAGTCTGTTTGATGAGACGGTTATCCACGACTGACCTCTCAGCTCCATTGTCGAGTAGCAGTCTACTGCAGCTGGATCCATTGATCATTCCATCCACCATTCGGTGTCTGTTAATTTCTGCTTGCACCAAGGCCACTTCCTCTGGTCGTCAGTGGCGAAGCTAAGTTGACAAAGTCTAACTTCGGTGTATCTGGGATATTTCTGCTGTCGTGACACTCGGCTGCGATGTGTCCATACTTCTGGCATTTAAAACATCTTGGTCGGTTGTGTTTATCATATTTTGGCAGAACTTTCTTAACAGGCTGGTCCACAGGTTTGTCCGATGCCTGTCTGTGCGGAGATCCCCTCCTTCGGTCTCCTCTCTCATCGTGTCGCTGGGGTTTGTCAATTTGTGGGCAATTTCAGTCATCCCGCCTATGTATATTGCGAGGGGGTGATCTGTCTCGTTCTGTGACAGCATCATAGCTCCAACCCCTGTTGTTGATGAAGTCATCAGCCCACCTGGCTCCGGTGTCCGGTTCCTTGTCCCTGACGTGATGTGCTATCTGTCGAGGTAATAGCCTGATCACAGCGTCCATAGATACCAAATCAGCGACATCCTCCACAGTCTCACAGTTAACCATCCATTTGTTGGTCAGATTCCTGTGACGTTTGTAACATGTCATCCAAGTTTTTCCTTTCTTTCATCTTAGCTGGTCCATCTTGGTTCTGTACGTCATTGTAGAAACTCGATAGTGGGTAAAAAGGGCTTTCTTCAGTGTGTCTTAGTCTTTCCTGTCTGCAGGTGTTAGTGCTACGTACACTCCAGTTGCTTCTGAACTCAGTATGGGAGCCAGGTGTTTAGTCCACTGTGTCGGGTTCACCTCGTAGCACCCCATGTGCGCTTCAAATGCAGTGAAGTAGTCTTCCACGTCTTCTCCTGGATCAAGTCGTGTGAACTTAGCGATCTTCTCCTTGTGGGTTACCTCGTGGCTGTATGTCGACCTGGGGCTGTCTTCCATCTCTCCAGATCTTTCTCTTCTGGTGTGGTTGGACAGAAGTAATTCCCAGCATTTTTCTCTCTCCTCCTCTGCCTTTTCTCGTCTCTCATCCATCCTCAACATCATTGCCATCAAATTGCTGACGGGTACTGCTGCATCTTTCTCGTCTATCTCTTCTTCGTGCTCATTTCTTTGCTTCCTCTTGGCCATGTCAACTCGTTTAACTCAGACACTTGTACACGATGGTTCAACTTCTTTATTAGCTCAATTCACCAGGCAAGTTCAAATGGACAAGGTTCTAGAAAGCAAGGCTAGCTTCATCTATTAGAACTGACTCTATCCGAATTCTAAAGCTAACAAGTCTTGTAGCAAATCCAAAGGCAAACTGACTCTATCAGAATCCTAAGGCTAACTGTTTGTAACAAATCCAAGGCAAACCAGAATCCTAAGGCTAACTGTTTGTAACAAATCCGAAGGCAAACTGTCCTAAGCTAACTGGTTTTGTAGCAGGATCCCACTGCTGCCACCATTTGTCCACGGGTAACCACTCTTATTACCCTGGCACTACTCACACTAGTTGATATGCTGCCACCAAGTAGCTAATGCTTAGCTACCAAGAATCACTGTTCCATGGAGTTTGGTTATAATTAAAGTCTTATGCTCAACAACAAAAGTGAACTATATACTCAGCTATGTTCGCAATGAACTCCAATGATTAGGCTTTGGTACAGGTTTATATGACCAGCACTCTGCCTTTACATGTAATGGGTTGTGATGAATATCATTTACACATGATAAGTGTTAACTACAGTTATTGTTTAATGAGTTTGGAGGTCACCCTGTGACAGCTACTCTTTCTGTTAGTTGTTAGTCATTGCTTGTTATCAGTTGTCTTTTGTTGTAGTGTTGTTGTAAGTTGTATAAAGCCAAATATCGTATTGTTGGTCACTTCAAACATCAAAGTATGGATCAATGCATGGTGATGTCATATATATACCTTGGTGGGCATAACATCGTCCATGAAGAAACATCAAAACTTGGCCTGCCTGTCACTTCAAACATCAAAGTATGGATCAATGCATGGTGATGTCATATTATATACCTTGGTGGACATAATATCGTCCATGAAGAAACATCAAAACTTGGCCTGCCTATCTGTAGACAATTGCTATTCCTACACAAGAGTTAGCATATTTAAGAAGAGGTTTGTCATTGTATCTGTCTTATTGTTATTGACATTGCATGATTGGCTACCATTTTAAGAGCCCTTTTTATGCCAAAGATTACCACCAACCTTTTGTGTTAGTGTTCGAAAATGAAATATTGCATACCTACCGGATGTTTCTCAAGCGATTAATTTTCAAAGCATCATAATATCTTAGTTCCTTCACATCAAAGTCCACTACAACTAATGACTAATGAGATTGCTGGTAAATTGGTATAATCACCTCGTACATGGATTGCAATGATGACGAATGTCTTAATGGAGCAACTGTGATGCCATAGAAATCAGAAGATTTCGTCTCTAAGGTCCACACTTTTCCCCCATCGTAATCCAGAAAAAGCTTTGTCATCTTCTACTAAAGGGATTTATATATACATACATGCATATACACATACACACACATACAAACATATACACATACACATATGTGCATACATCAATGAAGAACATTTGCAGAAGCAATGAGTTATCACACGTCTTGTCAAAGATGTTAACTGTTTGGTATATATACCCATATATACACACACACACATATATATAGAGAGAGTTTTACCACATGTGTTTTTTCCCCATCAAAATTGACAAAACTTGGTAGGCAGATTAATTTATTTTCGTTCTTGTCTGAGCCATCTCATTGTGTATACCTTTGACTCCACTCACTCCACATTACTGACGAAGCAACAGCATCATTTTCAAAGCTTCTTTGGGTCTATATTCCCTGACTTCTCTGTACACCAGCACCTTTACCATTCGCCAGCTGTTCCCTCAACAATAGCGTAGCAAAAAAAGAACAACCAGCACAAGTCCACATAAGTGGTGCCCGAACTGGTGGGCAGAAAATTGCAGAGTGGAGGAAAGAAAGCAGAAGGAGGATAAAATAAAGTGACATAGGTCGTGATGTGGTCGGTTGACACATGTAGAAGTGCTTTATTTGTGTTACGGCCAAAAATGTTTTTCTAAGAAAATCCAAATAAAGGTACATGGCATGTGGTAAATCTTAATTACATGGTGACCAAAATATCCCCCAAACAACACAGATTCCATAAAACAAACAAAAACCGTCTGAATAAACCAGTTATCAGGTACAAGGCAACCGGGTAAAAAGTGGAGCAAATCCATTACAGTATGGCAAAAATGCTGCAGAAAGGCCAAAAATGAGTTACTTCCTCCATACAAAATCAAGAAATTGGTTGGCTTAAAGCTTTCTTTGGGTGGTCCTTAAACATCTCACAAAGCTTTGTCTGGATCAGCCCATGATATCCAGTGCTCCTCAGACCCCCCCAAAGAGACTATTAACACCATTGTAATAGGTAAGTGCCACACCAGCTTCAAAGCTTAATAGCAGGGGTACCAGACATTTCCTGGAGGGGGGATTGGGAGATGGGAAAGTGAACTGATAGTATTGATCACAGTTGCATTCTAAATGTCAAAATCCAACCTTAAAAGTACCTGATATGAGGTGAAAGCTATTTACAGGGTTGTGACAAAACTCCAAAAAGAGTCCAAAATAACTGTAATGCAGTAGTAGCTGGGCTCATCATGGAGCAGGACCTAGGCACCCAGTAGCTGGGCTCATCATCGAGCAGGACCTAGGCAACCAGTAGCTGGGCTCATCATGGAGCAGGGATTAGGTACCCTGTAGCTGCATTTCCAATAAAGCAGCATCTAGTCGCACAGTAGTTGGACGTAAGGCTTAGGCAGTCAGTAGTTGTGCTGCAAAGATAATATAATACTTCTTCTCTTCCTCGATGCTATGAGCAGCTTCTCCCGATCGCCATCCTAGGTTACTGCTCTATTTCACAGCTATGTCAATTACTTGTCAAGGATCTCATGAAGAAGTGGAGTCTTCTTTTCTTGTTGCGAGCAGCTTCTCCAGAGCGCCGTCCTAGTTTGCTGCCTTTACTATTCCATGAGTAGTTGTCCAGGATAATGGAGCACTACATAGTGGTCATGTTGGTGAGTCGAGGAAAGTATTTTGACTGCTTTCGTAGATTTGGGGAAGCTACCCCAACCTCATGTGTATCTTAGTATCTCATTCAGGGGAAGAGACAGAAAAAAGTTGGTGGACTGAATTCTATGACTATTATTAAGCTCCATGAAAACATTGTCAAAGTGGGGGTGCAGTGGGGTGTGTGTGTGGGGGTGTGGGAGGGAGGGGGAACATCTCTGCCACTGACATTATTCCTGATGAAGCCGAAATGTCGAGTGAGTAAATTTAAGCTGATTATTAGGAGTGTATTATATATATGTCAGCTGAAAGTTCGTTGAGTTGTCTTGTTTCTATATATCAGTTTTCAAATAGCCACCTAACAACTTATAAGTAGACACACATACTTACATATATACACAAAGATGCATTAAGTAGTATTACTAGAGTATGCACACATGCCTATTATTCATATATACACAGGCATCATAAGTAGTATTACATGTACTAGATTATCCACACGTGCATATATACACATAGACACATGCATCATAAGTAGTATTACTAGAGTAGACACACGTGCCTATGTATTCATATATACACATAGACACAGGCATAATAAGTATTACTAGAGTATACACACATGCCTATGTATTCATATATACACATAGACACATGCATCATAAGTAGTATTACTAGAGTGTGCGCACATGCCTATGTATTCATATACACACATAGATACATGCACCATAAGTAGTATTACTAGAGTATGCACACGTGCCTATGTATTCATATACACACAGACACACCACACATGCATCATAAGTAGTATTACTAGAGTATGCACACATGCATATACACACATAGACACAGGCATCATAAGTAGTATTACTAGAGTCTACACACGTGCCTATGTATTCATATATAGACACATGCATCACAAGTAGTGTAAAGTTCTGAGGAAAGCAACTGGTCACTTGTTGGTACGAAAACAAGCAGCCGTTTGCTGACTCAGCTCAGCTAGAGTTGATATTACACATTCACAAGCGTGTTTATAACAGATCTTTACTGAGTAGAGAAACGGATTTGTTGCTGCAATGTTTGGAGTCCTCTGGCAATAAAAACTGATGAACAGACTTTGTATGCAAGTTATGTATTGGGGAAGAAGTAAATACATACAGTAGACCCTTTCTTATCCAAACTCATTGGGACCCAAGGTAGTTCGGATAAGCAAAAAGTTCGGATATGCAAAAACCCACAAATATTAATGATAAATTCATGAATGTAATTAAAATGGTGAATCACGTTGGAACTATTTTCAATATTGCAGGTCCTTGGGATAATAAGAAGCTCACTTCCTGGTACTAGAATGATTTAGGTCCTCAGTAACTGGCATCTATTTTACATACATATTTTTTCATATTATTTATATTCATAATGTTGTATTTTCTCTGAGCAATAGTTCACTGACTGCAGTGCCTTGCCCCCTTTTCTGAACGAATCACAGCATTTTCTAGTTGTTCGTCTTTAGCCAGGTGCTAGCTGAACTTATCCCCTGACAGTCAAGGTTGCCTGCGAACTCTCGAAGTTTGGCTTCGTTCTTTTTATCTCCGATCACAAATATACTATTTTTAACACTATGGTTGACTACTTTTTTAAGGCACACTTGAAATACTTTTTTGTTGGTCAAATCACCACTTGTGGATTACTAAGAGGCTGCCAAAATGAGTTTTAGCTGAAATATAAAGTTTGTATGAGATTATATCTATAGGGAATACACACCACATTCCCCATTGTTTGTCTTGTATATGATATGTATAAATATACTAATAATCCTGTTTTGAATTTGTGATAGTGATGAACTTGCACTACTGCAAACCTATGATAATGAAACCCTGTACCCCACAAGCCTATGATAGTAGCACCCATACACATATATATATACACACACCATTAACAGTAACGACCCTGTACCGACATCAATACTTTGATGGTGATGACCTCGCCTACTGCAAACCAGTGATCGTGATGACCCTGTACCTACTTAATACCATATGGTTTCTATCTTTTAGATAATATGATAAAACAGTCCTTATATTTTTCCATGCTTCTAGTACTGATCTTTCAGGCCTGTGTAGTATTGGTTTTTGAGGCTTGTAGCACTGGTTTTCCAGGTTTATATGTAGCACTACTTTTCAAGGCTTGTAACATTGGTTTTCCCAGCTTGTAACCACACTGTACACAAGTCAACATACTGACTGAACGTGGCCATGGCTACCCATAAGAACATATACCCAGCACTTAGTGACAGTTTATACCTCAAGTAGGCAAGATACAATTGCCTGGCAACAGCAACTTCATTTTATAGAGCTAGTTGGCAGGTTCAAGCCAGCTAAATGATAAAGGTTAAAAAGTGGAAATTTCATGATCCTTATGCTCATGCAAACACAAACACATGCATACATAATATATGTTGTGTACCAATGACAACTCCATCACTTTATCCTGCTTAGTGCATGTGCAGCACAGATGCAGATATTACATCCGCTAGACATAAATGGACACCAGTAAAATCCCAAGGGGGGTGGGTGGGGAAAACAAAGTTCATTCTTGTATTAGTTTTATTCCTCTACTGACACTTGCCTTCCTCAACTACTAGCATTGAATGCTAGGCATTGAGTGGTGAGCGATGAAAAAAGCTAGAGCATGTTGATGAAGTGAATAACTATGTCTAGTAGCCTGACAATGGTGGTGATTACAGATCTGACACTTCCCCAGAGTCTGGAAACACTTCCCACTCTAGATCATACTTAGCATCTGCACATGCAGCGAGCATTCAATGCTTCACCACGTGCCAAACACTTACAAAAATACAAATGAAATGCATAGCTTAATGCTACCAATATCCTTATTTAAATTCTGCATAATGATAGTTGTAGTCAAATTATGTATGACATAATTATTTCTGACACCTGTTATGGATCCCCAGCTGAAGGAACCCACAACAACAGCTACAGAGAGCCATGTGACTCTTAATTGACATTAATTAGTAACCTATATTATTTTTGGACCTACAGGGGCAAACCTGTATTTAAGCAGGCTGCCCATGCTCAGGGGCAGATTTCCATGTGGCTGTATAAGTTGTGACTGCTCTTGATCATTGAGTTAAAAATAAACGAGTCAATCCAAATAGCTTGGGGGTAGGATCTACAGAGAGACCACACCACCATCTTGATTGTAGGACCTCTAGCACAGGCAGATCCCATTCATATCATTTGTCCCTGGCAGTTGCAAACTATCTATCATTACTAGTCATTTAAAAAATATGTGTATTATGTGGGAGATTTAGAAAAGCAGACCCCACATATATACATGTCATCAGACCGTAACAGATTCCTAAAATTGCTATGCTGTAAATCAAGTTGAGGGTGATCAATAATCATGAAAATATATATTATTGTGACGGAGAAACAACAAATCCACCGCCGCCAAGCAATTATTTAGCACATCATTTCAAAAATTCGTCATGGTATGTTAGATATACACAATAATGCAATACATCACTGAGGCAACAATTCTATAAATCTCAGTAGAATCAGTACCAAATTGATTGTCAAGCTCTGAAATCAGATGGTCCAGCATTGGAATAGTAAGAACACACTTGTAGTTGGAATTTTCTGCAGGCATGTTTTGACGATGTTGTTGTCCATTTACAATTCTTGGACACGATTCTTCAATGTCAACACTCTGGCTTATGGTAAGGGCATCTTCATATAGACGATTATAAAATGCATCAACATTAGAGAGATTGCTCTTCAGTGAAGATTTTACCACTTCTACATCTCTGCAGGCTCGAACAACATCAACATAATGACCTTGCAGCTTTACACTCAGCCCCTTTGTATATGCAAGAATCTTCTGTGTCAGCACTAAAGCTACCACAAATGAGAAGCGACACATTCCAATAAGCAATGAATGGGCATCGGAAAGAGATTGTCTGTTCCATTCATTTTGCTGGCTATTTCCTATTGCTTCCAAGCAACTTAGAGTAGGTATGAATAGATCAATAAATATGTCAAATGCCTCATGACATTCAACCCAACGCGTTCTGCACATTTCTTTCAGCCTGCGCCTCTTCTCGCCACTAGGATGCACATCCATGATCCACTTTTCTAATGCTAGTTGTCTCTTAGGTGAGTTGCTGAAAAATCGTGACACACAGAGTCAGCAATTTGTTAACATCATGGATGGTGCAACACTTCATGACACAAAGGCTGAGCCTATGTGATACACAATGTGTATAGAATGCCTTGAGATACTTGGCATTTATTCGAGCAGCAACCCATTAATTTTTTCCGGCCATTGCTCCTGCCCTATCATAAGCTTTGCCACAGAGTGATTGTAAGTCTAATTGCCATTCAGTAAGTTTACTGAGGTTGTTATCTGCAATAGCTTCCCCACTGACATCTTGGTCACATTCAATGAAAGCAAGGAATTTCTCACTTGGAACTCCATCTTCTAGATATCTGACAGCTGTTCCATCATTAGCAGTATCTGTAGCTTCATCGGCAATAACTGGGAAAAAGTGTGCTTCCTGAACTTTTGCTAAGATTTTTTTCTAATGAGATCACCACATATTGAGATAAGCTCATTTTGCACTGTTTTGCTGGTGTATAATACATTGTCTCCTGCAGTTTCCATGTTTTTTTTGAGAACATCATCTCCTGCATGGATACGAAACTCCTGAAAATTACCAGGATTAGCTAATGGATTACTTTGAACTTCAGGTCTATCATCCCTATGTCAAGGCAATGCCCTGCTGTCCACAGTTTCCATGATAGATCTAAGCTTCAATTGATTTTCTGCGATTTGGTTGCTGCTTTCAGTGTGTATGCGGTTGTTTATCCGCAGTTTACGATGTAATGCAATAGCTTTTTCTACTGAAGATTGGAAATATCTCTTATCTTTAACAGCTGTACTTGTGGTTGTACCAAGAAAATGTTCACCAAGTTTTTCACTGCCTTTTTAAAAATTAATAAATGGCTTGTTTACAAGAACCCCTAATTGACTTACTGAAGGTTCGCATTGGCCAAACAAAACACAAAATTTGCAGAATCCATCATCTTCTGATTTAGAATATACTAAACTTTAAGCCAGCTTAACTGGAAAGAACGCTGTTTTCGATTGACTGTACAGTGAGGAAATTTAAAGCTTGCTGAAGGAATGAAATGTTTATTGAGAGCTAAATACTTTTCATGGACAGAAAGGTTATGTTGGCTCTTTAATGACACTAATACTCCAAAATCATCGGAATTGATTGCTGGACGAACCTGTTGCATAGATGTATCGTTGTCTGAAAGTGACTGATCCTCGTGTAAAGGAGCTGAGGCAGAAGTGGTTTCAATTTCATTACTTGAGTAAGTAACCAGAAGATTGACTGTGAGACTGTCCTACCACAGACTCCTGTTCCATAGAGTTATAGACATGTACTGTCTCTCACAATCATTGCCAGCAGAACTTTCATCAACTTGAGGGGTTGATTCACAGGCTCTATAGTAAAGTAACATGGTGTGTAATTACTAATAATTCAGCAGCGCTGATATACTATTTGTTGCTTATCTTTTTCTCTGAAAAAACGGCCTCAAATCCATTCTAATCTTCTCTTCATTCTCATTCTCAGACTTCAAAAGCAGCTGGCAAACTGACTTGGACCATGTGCTTGGGCTTAATTATCTTTTGCTGTCAGTTATAACTGTCTTGTCATTAAAAAGTAATGAATGTGGTCTGTGGTCATGTTGTCACTAGTGAGGTGTTAACCGTTTTTTAAACCACCAGAAGTAGCTTGGGTATAAGGTATAAGTAAAAAAGATGGAAGGGAGTTGATCAATCAATTTCCAGCCAAGTGATTCAACCTCTGCCACGAGCTCTCTATTTGCATATTCACCCAACATTGTCCTAAACTGCTGTCTAGCTCTCCTATGTATTATCAAATCTTCTCAAAAATGGCTTCCTTCATAACCACATAATCAATGCAATGAATGTATACATCTTATGCTTTGAGCAGAGCTGTTGGATGTGGTGATGTTAGAAGAGTTCCCAAAGATGGTCTCAGATGAGACGTAAGTGTTTGTTCATGATAGGCATCTAAAACAAGTGTGGATGCTACTTCCCTGGAAGATGATTACCTTCTAGCAAGGAAGGAGGATCTGGCTGGTGAGAAACAAATGAGCAATATCAGCTCTGTATTGGCTGTTTCTGATCTAATAAGCCCCTAAGTTTTGGAAACTGATGCCTCTGGCATGTCCATAGCTGTTCTATCATAAGAAGATGACATGTCACTTTTTCAGCCATATATCCTCCGTCCTTGAGAAAGTTTGGTCCCGCTGTGGAATAGGATTTTACAGTAGTAGCGACTTGTGATAAACTTTGCCATTTCCTACTAGGTCATGATTTTGAGTGTTGACCAACAAGGAGTGAGTTTCCAGAAAGCCTCTTGGATATTTAGAATGCCAGGCTAGCTTGTTGGCGATTGCAGTTGACCGATTATCATTTTACCATAGCACAGACTCAGCAGTGCTGATACCACCCCACTCATTGTTCTTCATATCTTCACACACTTCTAGCCTTGATGTGATAAAAAAGCTACACAAGTTTATGGGTCACTCTGAAGCTAGTGTGCTACAGGCCTATTTGTTACCATAATTAATATATCTCATGAATAATGTATTAAAAATTATTCGTAAAGCTTTGCTTTCTATTAAGTGAAACCTTGACTTATTGGCCTTCCTCCTGAAAAATTAATCCATGCTATAGCTTGCTTGCCCATAAACTTCACTGGATCTAAAGCTAGTACTACCAATATCTGATTGCAGTTATAGATGGATATTCTGTTCTTGTATCCAACCAATCAGTGCAAATAGTATTAGTGGGCTTATCATCATTGTTCTAGATGTTCAGGCTGACTCAGAACATATATAGAGACTGAGATTATCATTTTGAATTACCCTGAATTTCTCATGTCACCAGTTGCTAATCACCAGCTGCCATGTTCAGAGGAATGGTGAAGTTGAAAGCATGCATAGAACTCTTTAATAGACAGTCACCTTGCACCAAAGAAACCTGCATTTGAAAGTCTGGGAGAAGCATCTAGCTCCGCAATTTATGTTCTCTTATATGTAGAAGTACTAGAAAAACACCTCATTCTCTCTACTTCAGGTTCCCTTGGCACTCACCTTTTTAGGATCTTCCTCTTCACTACCTTCCGATAATAGCACATCTTCTTAAGAATGATCTGTACTTTCTGTTCTAGCCTGGCTGACATGCAGATGCCTAGCCCTGCTCAGATATGCTGTACATAACTATTTAGTGAATCCTGTCATGATTCAGGAAGTGATATCTCTGCATGACTACTACACACAGTTTTTCAGAAACCATATCTCTTAGTAGACTTACTTCTAGCCCCCACTGTGATTGCTTAATACTCATATGAACACTCAAAGTGACACAACCATTACTATCACCCACATTGGCACCAGAGCTTGATCTTCAATCCCTCACTTCATGACAGTTGCCCCTCCACAAGTTGATTCAGAAGAACCTCAATCTTACAGAACTCAACCCTGGCCATGATCCGGCAGTTGGGAGTTGACAAATTAATTGTTGAGGGAAGTATGTGGTATTTTGTTACAGTGTATAATATAACTTCTACCTGCTGATGGGAATATATTGTTATAGAATATTCCATTAGTAGAGTCCACACTAAATTCTAGTAGCTATCCTCTTGTATCTTTGGTCTTGTAATAGTATGACCAACTTGTTATGTTTCTATATTGCCCAACCAATTGTTGTTTGTAATTGTAGTAGTTAAGTTAAGTTTGTTCCTTTCCTGAGGAAACACACACACATGGTATAAATGGTGCAAGAAATACAGGTTATGAAGCGAAACACCATAAAATATGCTTTACCAGACATTGTTAATCTTGCTGAGATAAGTTGTAGCAAACAGTTTCATTTAATCCACTGTCACCATAACATGTTCTACAGCTGCAACTTGTGGCTATTTCCTGTCTTGGTACCTCCTCAGACATAATCATGTAAGTGTTGTACTGTTGCTGTTGATGAAGTAAGTTCAAATAGTAATAGAACATTATCGTCACCTTGTCCCTAAAAATATCATTCGCATTAAGCTGTGTTGAATCCACACAAACAAAAGTTAGTTGCACTGAAATACTTCTTTTGGTGAGCGCTCTGCAGCACCTCATGTGCTCTCCAGAACATGACCTTTTTGCACGGTAGTCCAAATTTTCATTCCCAAGTGTATAGACTGGATTATAAATAAAATAACCAGCACATCCACCTGCACATGTGCGTATAAACCGGCTGGAATTTACATGGATGCAGAGGTAGTCATTGTCATTTATTTTGTTGGTGAAAGGACGTTCAAAGTAAGCAGTTTTGGTTTGTGACAGCTGGCAAGCAATGGTAGTTAGAACTATCTGAAGTACTACAAGGGTAGTTGCTTGAAGTGCTACAGAAGTCATTGCTCCTATTCTTGACATTGTGATTAAATCGAATGATCTGCACTTGTCAGCCGATTGATTGATTGGTGCATTCACACACACACCACTTGCATGAGAAAGTCGCCTAACCTCGCCTCCCGCCAGAAATAGAGACCCAATTTTAACCTGTGAAGCAGCTCAAGCGAACGTTTTCCTGCGTCACCACACAAGATGACTAACACACCTTATTCTCGCTTAATTCTCTAGTACTTGCTATCCGGCTTGGAAAGGGTTTGGTTTTGCTTGTCGATTTGTTACAAGTAGAGTGTTCTTGTTCCCTCAGGAGTCACTATAGCGTTCAATTACGTGGGCGAGTCCAGTGCATTCAAATTGTCTTGCGCAGCCACACCCCCAACTTCAAATGTATCATTCGCTTCATTATTTGAAGTTGAAGGTGAATTTACTTGCTTGACATTTGGGAATATGGATCATGTAAAGAGTAAGACTCCGGAAGTCGAAAAATTAGTGCGCGTCAATTAATTTTCGCGGTATATTTTTTTAAACGCACTTTTCTCTACTTATCTTAACCGCGCGCGCTATGTACAAATCAGAGCTTCAACAACGATTAGGTCGATTGCTCCTGCTGCATTTGGGGGAAACAAGGAAGTCATTGACTACTTTAGGAGCAAATCTCTTTTGGCAAGTACTGTTACTTGTGGAATGTAAGGGAGAAGCTAAAAGGTGCTCCCCCACATATAGCTGTGTTGGAATAGTGAAAAATAAGTTTAAATCAAAATAGTTTTTATTCTCTTCATACGCTGACACTAGCCACTGATGTTAGTAAGTCGTCATGATCTCCCACCTGCAGGTATGGTAGAACAAAGAGATCTCTGACAAGAGAGAGGGAACATGCTGAGAAACAAAATGGTGAAACATCAAAGACTAGAACCTTATTGGACAATATGTAGTGTGAATATATGTACCTTACCTTTTAAAGTCTGACTTAGCTCTGGGCTGGCAGCCTGTAAAGACCAGTGGCTGATCAAAATGATCTTGAATGCTTGAAATAGCAAAATCCAGTACTTCAAAATAGAGCTTGCGATAGTGATCTTCAACTGTAGGACTGTGGTAACCATCTCCTTCAACCACTTCGAACCTGCTTGGTGCTCTTCTTTTCCTTGGCAATGAGGGCTCTTCAACGTGTGTGTGTAGACTGCATGCTTTTCCTCCGAAAGTATCTTTGCCAATACACCATTCCTGATGCCACTCATATTAGATGCACCATCATAACATTGGCCTCGGCACTGAGAGATACTGACCTGGCATCCAAAGTATAGTATCTTTGATGGCATAGAAGAGAGTGTCGGAATCTATGCTGTTTACTTCATAGAGACCAATGGATCTTGAAGATCATCATCAACTCACCTAATGCAAATAGTGAATTGCTCTTTGTTTGCTATATCAGTACATTCATCAGCCATGATAGTGAAGCAGTACTCTCACGAATGTTTTGACTCACCTCCCGGATAATCTTGTTTGCCATAATCTGCAGACATTCGTTCTGAATATCATGCGAAGTATACTTGTTGGTTTTCTTATCAATCCATGCAAGAATTTTGGCACGATCTAAACTTTGCAGGAGTAACAGTTAGATAAAATTGCTTTCAGTCTCCTGGCCATGACTACCCCTTAGTGGCAATCCCTGGCGAGCAAGAAACTTAATATTCTCGAAAACAGTTAAAAGCATTTTTCTATTGTTTGCCTTCACTTCCTTGTTTTCTTTGCTCAATACTTCACCAATATTACCAGTGATCTGTTTAGGGAGTGTGACTACATCTTCAAGATGACAGACACTAGTCTGGTGTTTCTTGAACGAGGATGTTGCTTCTTTCCAATTTGTGTAACCTTTGCTAAGAAAGGATGGCTCTCTCTTAGTGCTTACTAAGTCTTGTATAATTCTTTTGAGGCTTCTTGATCCACAGTAGGTGAAGTATGGACGAGATTCTTGGATATGCCTGTTATGAACATTAATATAGCTACCAACTTGTTTCAAGCCTTGAGGGAGTCATTACAGGGAGTACCTTCAAACCAGCTTTGACTGTTAAATCAGTCAAATGGCAGATGCAACCAACATCATACAAAGTTGGGATCTCATCCTTAATCAGCTTCTGCACACCCACTCCTTTCATAACAACAAGACATGAAAGACACTGCATTGTCAAAGCTGAGCCCATTCTTAGTCAGTGAGATGCAACGGGATTCAAAGAGATTCACCAGTAGTTTAACATCAAGATAGCATGAGGTAAAGAGGTAAAGGGTTTCCCCGCCTACAATATACTGAGCATGCTCACAAACTAGAATGAATATAGTTATGTGTATAATAGCTAATCATAATGATGATAGTCATTATTCCACATCTCCCCTTCCCAGTTAGGAGTATCGGATTGGAGGCATGATAGCTGTTCCTGTACGAGATCGTGTCTGAATACCCCTTGTAGGTGGTGGTTGTTGAGATGTAGAAGTTTCATCATTTTCTACAGTCATTGTTGTTTCATCGAATTCTTCCATTTCAGATCTTGCGAATTCTTCCATTTCAGATCTTGCGTGGAGATGTCTCCGATTCCTTCTAACCTGACCAGACGGTGTCTCTATCAGGTAAGACCTTGGAGCATGAGCAGACTCTGTAATTCTCCCTGGAACTTGTCTCCCTTGCGTAGTAACCCACACAGGTGAGTCAACTGGAAAAGGTAGAGCATCTCTGACTCGATGACGTTGGTCGTAACATCTCTTCTGCTCGCCCTTGTGCTTTGCATCCATTTCCTTGAAATCTTTGATGTGTGTCCAGTTAGGAATGAATTCTCTCTTTGCTTGAGGAATGTCAGCCTAATTCTTCGACCCATCAACAGCTCTGCAGGACTCAATCCACACCAGGACAATGGTGTCGACCTGTAGCTCATCAAAGCGATGTGGGGATCTGGAGAGTATTGAATCAAATTCTTTACAGTCTTCACTGTTCTCTCCGCTAATCCGTTCGACTGAGGATAATGAGGACTGCTCGTAATATATGTGAAGTTGTAGCTATCAGCAAACACTTTCATTTCTCCCGACGCAAACTGTGGCCCATTGTCACTCACAAACACAGACGGTATACCATGTCTCGAAAATATCTCCTTCAATGCTGTTACGACACTAGTAGAGGTTGTACAGGTAAGCTTTGTGATTTCTATAAACCTCGAGTAATAGTCGACCACAAGTAAATATGTAGAGTCTTTCAGGTGGAACAGATCTGATGCTACTCGTTCCCATGGGAAACTTGGAAGTGGTGACTGAAGTAGAGGTTCTACTGTTGGCGGAGCATTTTTCACACACGTTGCACATCTCTTTATGTGAGCCTCAACATCCTTAGAAACTCCTGGCCACCACACTGCAGTTGCGACTCGCAAGCGACACTTCTGGATGCCTTGATGACCATGATGTATTTTGTCGAGAGTTTCTCCTTGTAGAGCCTTGGGTACCACAATTCTCCTTCCATACAGTAAAAGACTGTCGCTGACATTTAGGTCCCGTCTCGCCACCCAGTATTTCGACAGATCTCCCTTGATGCTGTGTCTGTTTGGCCATTTGTTTGTACAGAAGTTTATCAGCTGAGAACAAATACGATCGCTTCTCTGAGCCTCCCTGTATTTGTCCAGTCGATCTTTGCTTGCAGGCAAATAAGAGACAACAGCTTGAACGAAGGATTTCGTTTCCTTGACCTCCTGGGATGATTCTTCTGAGACTAAAGGAGCTCTGGATAATGTGTCAGCTGTATACAGTAACTTTCCTGGTACATGATGTATACTGTAATCAAATCGTGTAAGTCGAAGTCGGAACCTTAACACTCTAGGAGGAGGTAAACTGTCAAGATTTGTTTTCCCTAGCAATGGGACCAGAGGCTTATGGTCAGTTTCGATTTCGATCTGCTTCCCAATGACATAATCTGAAAACTTCTCACATGACCACACTAGTGCCAATGCTTCCTTCTCTATTTGTGAGTATCGCTGTTCCGTTTCTGTAAGGGACCTTGACCCATATGCAACAGGTTTCCATTCAGTGACTGAGTGATACTGAAGTAGCACGCCTCCCAGTCCAAAAGCTGAGGCATGTGCACAAATCTTGGTTTTTAAATTTGGATCATACAGTGCTAAAATAACTGGCTGAGTTAGTTCCTTCTTCACCTTCTCAAATGCATCATCTTCAGGTGGTCCCCATAGCCATGCTTTCTTAGTGGACAGCAATTCACGCAGAGGCTGTGAATACTTCGATATATTTGGACTAAACTTTCCCAGCTGGTTCACCATGCCAAGAAATCTCCGAAGATCAGTTATCGTTCCTGGCTTTTCCATCTCTCGAACAGCTTGAGTCTTCCGTGGATCTGGCCTCACTCCCTCTTTGTCAAGCACATGACCCAGAAAGGTAAGAGTGTCCTTTCCAAACTCACACTTCTCTCGGTTTAGAGTGTACCACCTGCTTGCTGAATTCTCTGGAGGACCTTCTGTAGCCTGACGTCGTGTTCCTGTTGGTTTCTTCCAACGACAAGGATGTCATCCATGTGACAGAGAACCCCATCCAGATCAACTAGCATTTCATTCATCCACCGCTGAAAATGCTCCGGTGCACTTGTAATCCCAAATGGTAACTTATTAAATCGACACCTGCCATAGGGTGTGATGAAAGTTGTGAGATCCTTTGAAAATTCATTCAGTGGTATTTGCCAAAACCCGCAGTTGGCATCCAACTTACTAAATACCGTGGCTCCAGAATTTGGGCTAGGGTATCATCCACTTTTGGTAAGGGATGAACTTCTCGTAACACATTCGTGTTGAGGGCTCGGAAATCCACACAGATACGAATAGATCCTGATTTCTTGGGAACAATTACCATGCCTGCACACCATGACGATGGCTTCTCCACTCTAGATATCACTCCCAATGATTCCATTCTACTCAACTCTTGATGAACCTTCTCTCGCAAAGGCAATGGGACGTTTCTTGGTGTAAACAGTGCAAATGGTTGTGCATCAGGTTTCAACTGAATTCCATATTCACCTTGAAACGTTCCCAGTCCTGTAATGAGCGCTGGATATTTCTCTGGGATGTTTTCCTCAACTGAGTTGACTTGAGTGACAAGATTGAGTGCCTTAATCGCAGGTAGGCCCAGGAGGTTATTTTGAACTCCCCTGATCACATAAACAGTCTGTGTGCTAGATCTCCCTTTGAATGTAAGGTGCATTATTAGCTCACCAAAAACATCCAGTGCCTTTCTGGAGGCTCCATACAATCTCCTTGTAGGTTCCTTTAGCCTACTTGGGTTCACCTTCAGATACTTCATCATTTTCTCTGAAATCACAGAAACTTCTGCTCCTGTATCAACCTTGAAAAGGACTTCTTGGTTGTCTAACAGAAGTGTAACTGTCCATGCACTTCCTATTTCTTGGAAGCTGACTGTGTCTAAAAATGCATCGTCTTGGTGCACCTCTTCTGCTGATGCTGTGATGTTATTCACTGACTTTGAGAAACATTGAGAACTGTAATGACCCTTCTTTTTGCATGAGTGACACTCTGCTTCTTGAGCTGGGCAGTTTTGCCTGGAGTGCTGTCCTTTACCACATCTGTTGCACTTCCTTTCTTTGGAGGAGTATGCCTTTCCCTTGGAATATGACCTCCCAATCTCTCGACCTTTCGATTGCCTTATGTGATCTCTGTGTTTGATCACTTCCAGGTGCTTCTCTTGCTTAAGCCCATTCTGGAGAATCCTCTGTTGGTCATGGACTGCTGCCTTCTGTCTAACTATTCGTTTAGTTTTTTCCAGAGTCAGGTCGGGGTCCATTTGCAAGCGTTCTGAGAGAGTACTGTCTCGTATTCCCACTATTATCCTGTCTCGTATCAATTCTTCTCTGAGGTCTCCGTAAGCGCAATTTTCTGCCAGCTGATAGAGGACGGTAATGAATTGTTCAACGGTCTCCTCTTCTCCCAGTATACGGCGATTAAATCGGGCACGTTCGAAGACTGTATTCTTTCGAACTTTAAAGAAAGAGTCAAACTTGTCGATGACAGTATCAAACTTCTTTCTGTCCTCCTCAGAGATATCTGTTGATAACAGGACATCTTCAGCCTCTTCCCCCATACAATATAGTAGGGTTCCTGTTTGCTTTTCTTCCCCTTCTGTGGCTAGGCCAGATGCCTGCCTATACTGCTGAAACCTACGTTTCCATCGTGGCCAGTCATCAGGGTTTTTGAAAGAAAAGGGTATTGGTGGCTGTAACCTTACACTTGCCATACTTCTGACACCATATAATGAGATGCAACGGGATTCAAAGAGATTCACCAGTAGTTTAACGTTTAGCAAATCAAGATAGCATGAGGTAAAGAGGTAAAGGGTTTCCCGCCCACAATATACTGAGCATGCTCACAAACTAAATGAATATAGTTATGTGTATAATAGCTAATCATAATGATGATAGTCATTATTCCACACTCCCAGTGAACATTGACCAGCTCTTCATCGACATATTCTACTACTTCCAAAGCAGCTAGAGAGCAGCAATTTGTCATGGTGTTCACTTTTCACTGAGCCAGGGGTGATTTTTAAGCATTGCCCCACACGATGGCTCAGCTTGCTGAAGTGTGTGAATCGTTACCTCAGGCAATATGATGGTTTGAAGTCATTCTTCTTGTCTTGGAAGCTGAAACAGCTAAAGTCTGTAGCATTCTTTCAAGGCTTGAGAATCCTCTGACGAAACCTCTGTTGTTCTTTTATCTTGCCCCTTTTATCTTGCCCTCAATGGATCAATTCAACCGCCTCTTCCCAGAAATCTACAGAGAATACTACCTCGCAGCTCAGCTGTATGACGGTTAGTTGGGTCGAAAAATCGGGTATAAAATTGGCGTAGTCAAGCACGCTAATTAGGGGGCGTAGTCGAAAATTTGCGCCGGGCAAGTATGAGACTGTCATGCAATCCTAGAAATCAAAGCTAATGATTGCCATGTGCTCAGTGCTCACCTGCTCTGGCAGTGCACATGTATTGCATGCATCATTAAACAAGTCACTCACTCAGTGACATCATCATCTCATGTAACAATCAATGACTGGTTAAGTGAGTGTTAATTTTAAATACAGCTAGTGACTGGCCACATGTAAGGTAAAGTAGTACTATTTTAAGGAAACAATGCACCAGTTCCATAATTATTAACAGACGATACAGTTGGTCCAAAATATTGGTCAGGCGGCCGCCCCCTTGGCCCCCTCTATTCCTCCCCCCCTGTACTACCAATTAGGCTTGCCAAGCATAAGGCAAGTTTAGTCAGGACAGACAGGTTAGAGAGTCCCACCTGTAGGGCACTCCCTAACAACTGGTGGCTTTAACAAGGAGACATTTTCTAGATGCAGTCTCTAGAAGCTAACCAGAGATGTCAGCAATGAGAAGTAAAACAACCAAGGCTCCAAAGCTGAGGCTGACCCATCCAATCTCAAGAGTCCACTGTCACAGCAAACTAACATGAGGAAAATCCTGATAATGATCGATGCTATGGAGCAGAGGGAAAAGGCCAAGAAATGAGAGAAAGCAGGCCAGAGAGCAAGCAGAGGAGCGAGAAAGATGGTACAAAGCAGTGAGAGGCCAGAGAGCTAGCAGCTAAGAGAGAAAAGTGTGAGGAGGAGAGGCCAAGCCACAGCAACCCAGAACCTGGCTCAGATTATGTTAGCCAGCAGGAGGAGAGCTGGACCATGCTGTTCCAAGCCTCACAAGAAGAGAGTCAATGGGAAAGAGAAGAGGACGCCACCCGGATGGCTGCCAGGGATAAGAGGAGAACTTAAGGGACATCCCCAAGTTGGTGGCTCTGAAAGACATCAGTGAATTGGAATCTTTACTCAGTGGCAACTGTTCGAGGTGCATCCGGATTACTGGCTAGCCTGCTCCCCCTCCTCGACCCAGCCTCTCTCCGCTTCCAGGAAGGAATGACAGTTACAAAGTGTGACTCCCGCTCCATCAGGACAGCGCTGCTGGACTTCCACGGTATCACCCACAGCCACTACCGAGTGTGATGGCATGACATGGAGATGCAAGTAAAGGAGATGTGTTAGCAGCTGAGGCAGAGATTGGCACTGATATCCAAAGCATGGACAAAGGAAACAGCGAGCAAAGTTGAGTTGGAAGACTTGATGAAGCTCCTAGGCTTATCAGCCCAGAGATAGGTGAGAACCCAGAACCCTGACACAGCAGCAAAGGCAGCCCGACTGGGTGATGAGTGCATCCTCAGCCAACCCAAGCAGACAGAGCCAAAGAAGTGGACCTCGAACAGACCAGAGCAGTTCAAGAATGCAGGACTAAGACCACTCTACTGAAGTGACCCCACCACCAAGCCAGAGATTCCCAGACTGCCCAGCTTTGACCCAGTGAAGGGACCCGCTGTTAACTCTGCCAAAACTTTGGGTGTGTCACAGTCAAGTGCCCGAAAAAGACATGCCAGGTAAGTGTGGTTACCCCTAACCCAAATTTAGTTTTCTGTCCAGGGAAGATTAATGGACATGAGGTCAGCAACCTTCTGGTGGACACTGCCTGCAATATCTCACAGACGACTCTCAGAAAATTATACCAAGCAATGAGTAGTGGAGATTCAGGGACAGAACCAGAGGACAACCCAATACCCGAGTACGATGATCACACTGGTGGTCGAGTGAAAGATGGTCCAACTGCCAATGGCAGTGAATGACAATCTTAGGTATGATGCCATCCTGGGAGTGGACATCCCCAATCTGCATGCCCTGGAACACCATACCACAACATGGAGAGAGAGAACCCTTCAGCCAAGGAAGAAACTTAAGAGAAAGCAGCGAAGGCATAAGTGCCAGAGTGATTAATTATAAAGAAAGAAATACCTCTCATGAGTGAGGAGACAGTGGGTCTAGCCAACCCCCATCAGACAGTGATGAGAGTGCCCACCCATCGTCATATCACTCCAACACCGAGGGAGAACCAAGCTCCACTGACAAGATGGGAGAGGAGCAGACCCCCAGGACAGGACTGGATTACCTGCTGGACTTCAGTGTGATGACCTGTTCAAGAAGGCATCTGAGAGGAACAGGGCAGCAAAGATGCACAAGCAATGGCTTGCCAGAGGTAAGAGATGGTCAATAGGTGCCACTGGAGGGAGTGGGAAACATCAGTTAGTAGAAGCCCAGGAGAACGACCCAACAGATCTGCAAGAGAAGTGCTGTCCCAACCTCACCTTCTTCTATCAGGATGGCATCCTGTGGAGTGAATGGGTGCCACCGAAGCAGCCAGATATGGTGCACCAACTCCCCAAAGTGTACCGAGAGACTGCTCTGTGTATAGCACATCTGGCCATGGGCCTGCCACTTCAGGAGATCCAAGACCATGAACAGACTACTGAGACTGTTCTTCTGGCTAGGTATCTGAGGAGAATGTGACTCTAAAGAGTGGACTGTGCAAGTATGTCGAGAGATTTGGAGAGTTGTTGCACAAGAGTATTCTTTTTGCATTCCATGAGCTTACCCACCAGAACACAGGAATCCCCGAGGGCCACTTATGTGTGCAGGAACAATGGAGGAGCCAACCAAGTGTAAGGAGAGGTCGTCTCCTTCCTACTAGACACCAAGTTTGAGGCGGCTCGAGATCTGGCCTGCACCACTGAGTTGTAGGAGAAGGACAAAATGAAGACCTGGTATGTGGTATGACAGGACAGCTCATGAATGCTGCTTCCAGGTGGATGACGTAGTCCATACTGCCCTCATAATCCGACAAGTTGCTGGCCAGGTGGCAAGGACCTTATCCTATCTAAGAAATATTAAGGCATACAACATATAAGGTCAAGCCAGGTAGGAGCAGTCGAATGAATAGTGTAGAACCATTCCATGTGAATATGTTGGCTAGGTGGAAGTTGCCATCAGCGGTCTGCTCCCTTAGTGAGATGCCCCAACAACCACTGACTGAGTCTGAGGAGATCATGACCTGGAATGATCAACCTACAACCCCACATCAATAGGAACTCTCACAGAAGCAGCAGGATATGGTGAGTAGACTCTTGGATGCACACAGTCGAGCGTTCCAGGAAGCCAGGGAGAACCACTGTTTAGCAATAGACATTGACATGGGTGATGTGAAAGCCATCAGTTCTCTCCCTTATCACTTGCCCTAAGCACGAATGGCCATGGTCAAAAAGGGGCCAACTACATCACCAGATTGGACCTGATCAAAGGCTACTGGCAGGTGTCGGGATGCCAAAGAGAAGACCACCATCACAACTCTATTTGGCAAGTATGAGTTTTCAGTGATGCCATTTGGCTTTGTGTGGGCCCCATTCATGTTCCAGAGGATGATCTCAATGTTCAGAGATGTGCCACGCTAAATCTCGGCCTATAATTAATGGATGGTGTTGTAATCTCAGCAGAGAATGGAATTAACACCTGGAACACATCAATGAGACCCTGACTAGACTCGCTGGCTACTATTGCCGATCCGCACCAAACTATGGCCCCATTGCCACTCCCCTGACAAACTTAACTAAGAAGCACCAGCCAGACCAGGTGCAGTGGATGTCCATCCACGAGCAAGCCTTCACCACCCTCACCACCCTCATCTCCAACCCAGTCTTGAATGGACCTGACTACAGAGAGTTCATTCTACAGACAGATGACTCAGATCTGGGCATTGGGCTAGAGAAGAATTACATGGTGGTTGAGAAGGAGTGCCTCATCATAGACATCAAGGCATTTTTGGTGTATTTAACTAACTGTTCACTGTGGTCACAGACCACAACTGCCTCCATTTCCTGGACAAGATGAAGGATGTTGGAGGTCATCTCATGAGGTGGTCGCTATGTCTACAACTGTTTGCCCTTACCATCCAGTACAGACCAGGATCTGCCCACAGCAATGCTGACAGCCTGTCCCATCAGGCATGAGATGGAGCCGACAGTGTAACTTCACTGCAGATGGAGATGGGGGTAAGGGGGGGGGGGGGATGTCATGAACCTCCCACCTGCAGGTATGGTAGAACAAAGAGATTCCTGACAAGAGAGAGTGAATGAGCTGAGAAACCAATGGTGAAACATCAAAGAGAGAGTAGACTAGAACCTGATTGGACAATGTGTAGTGTGAATGTGTGTATTGACATAGAGGATCTGCTTGACGTAATGGAGTAGAATCCACAAATAAGTGAAGTGACGCTTGAGGGCGGAAAATGTCCTTTCAGCTGTAGCAGATGTGATGGGTGTGGTGAGAGAGAGGCAAAGCAATTCAGGTAACATTTCTATTTTCTCATTGCTGTTCTTGGCTTCACACACAATGTGTACTGAACTGACAGTCTTTATTCTGCTGTACCTTTCTTGATTTTAGAAAGCTTCTTCAAGATCTACATCATTTTTGAAGCAAGCCCCCCCAATTTCTTAACTTTATTCTTGAGATCTTTCTTGTTTGCTGCCTTCATAAGTGCTTGCTTCATTGAAACCATTAATGGAATCTGTTTAGTTTCAAAGCATTCACCAGATAGTAGATCAGAAGGATTCATAATATAGTTGACATTCACAGGTTCAATTGTTGGTGTTCACTCCACTGATGTATGAACGTGAAGGTTGTTTCCTACTCCTAGTCAGCACTAGTTGTCCAATTCCTCCTCAGAAAATTGATTTAACTCCTCCTCAGATATGATA
Source organism: Cladorhizidae sp. MBARI D1340-BT2 (assembly GCA_028752905.1). NCBI lineage: Eukaryota > Metazoa > Porifera > Demospongiae > Poecilosclerida > Cladorhizidae > Cladorhizidae sp. MBARI D1340-BT2. The sequence goes on from JAQNBH010000007.1 coordinate 1,803,610, forward strand.
CGTTCAAAAAGTTCTTTGCCGTTTCGACTGCAGCTAGAGCATCTTGTTGTTATGTTTTTCCAAGTGATAGTTTTCGACTGATCAGTGACTGAGTATGAGACCAAATAAAGTACTGGCCAATACTGCTGCTTTCAATCATGGGTAGTTGTATGAATTTCTTTCCAATGTCTGTAAAAGCACAAATAGCATCAATTGCTGAGGGTGCAATAACCTTGTTGGACCAAACAACTTTAGGCTCATGTTTCCTCACATGCTTGCTGGACCTTTAGAATTGAGATGGAAGTCTAGAGAAGCTGAGTGTCTGAAACAAAGCTCAAGTAAAGGCACTGGCTTGATTAAAACAACAAGCACATACTGTCCTGGAGCTGCAGTAACTTGTTAACTTCACTGCAAATAATCACTCATGTATGCATAGAATAAATGGTGCTTTGCAAGTGACTAAGGTGTATTGAGCAGATGTGCTAGTGTGAAAATCTCCACATTGGTCCCACACATTCCTTCATCTTCCATGTTGTGTGTTGAAGAAATGTAATGGTCAATTCCTGTAAATGACCCACTGATATGGAATCTCATGAGCAAATCTCCAATAATTCTCATGTGTATGTTACAGTGTCTTTTCTTACTGACGTGTTGTTCCTCCAATCCAGTGATGATGAAGGATAATAGTGCAGAACAGGCAGTTGCCAACACTGCTGATTTATCTGACTTTCAAAGGGTTTGTCAAGCAGACTTCAGCACCACCGAGTGTGATGCCCTTTGACTCCACATACCTCAGACCCAAAGCTTGGCAAGTTCTTAGCTGCCATTCCATGTCCATGGGATGGTACTTGAATAGACAGACAAAAGGCTGGGGTAGTGGCACACTCACTATTTCTTCACTGCTTTCCTCTCCTGGTAAACTGTCAGCTGGAATGCAAAGACAATCCAGAGTTGAACTTTTCACTCTGGTTGATGGTGGTCTGTAAGGGAAACTATAGAAGGCACTTCGTCATTTTGAATCTTCACAGTTGCTTGTCTTCATTCAGCCATTCTTGCAATCACTTGTGTTTACATGGTTTGAGACTTGCTGGTAATCAAAAGGTAGATCAAAACACAAATCGTGCAAGCGATGGACTCGAGAGCAAGCCATGAATGTTTGAAAACTCCTTTCTGCCAACATTAATTACAACCTTGTCCAGAATTGCCTTGTGGGTGGTAATTTCCCAAGAAAGCTTCAACTGTACTTGTAGGCATGAGCACCAGTTACCAGCTTGAGACCAAGTTCTGCACATGGGACAGATGGGGACTGTACCATCAGGTAAAGTGGGTCCACTGACTGTATCCATCGAAACAAATCATTACTGCTACTGGTAAATGGGGTGGAACATCACTGTTGTTATGGCATTCACACTTCCCTTTGCCCCATATACCATCCCTCAACCCAAAGGTTGGAAGTCAGCATTATGCATGCTCCATGTGTCAAGCACAATCAAGGGTTTCAGTCCAGATGCATAGTTGGTGGAATGTTGGAAGCATTTGGTCCTGTGTGTACTGCCAATTGGGCTTCCACATGCTTTGAATTTAGCCATGTTATGCTCCACAACAGATTCCACTGCAGGGTGAAGTTGGAGCGAAGTAGAAAACTGTTCCACATCAGGGGCGTAGGAAGATGTTTTACATTGGGGGGGCACCAAATTTTCCTGTATATATTACTCTATGAATACACACCAAAAATCTTATTAATGTTTTCCAAAATAGTTACATCTACGTTGGTTAACGCATACAAATTCTTTAGCTATAAAGGATAGGTCCAATTCATCAGTTTTGTCCTGGTGAACATACCACATGAATAGATTGTTCAACCTAGATTGACTCATGGTGCTTCGTAGATAAGTTTTGAGCATACGTAATGAGGAAAAGGATCGCTCAGCCGTTGCAGTTGTTACTGGAAATGTGAAGTATATTTTCAGAACAATGTCAACTTCGCTAAGCATTATCTTATATATGTTACTCTGATTCATGCCTGCAGCAATTGACCTTACACTTGTTACCGACAACATTGGAGCATGTTGAAATGCATTCTTTACCATGTCAGCTACCATTGGCAACTGGGAAACAAATTGATCTCTGCAAATGTCTTTTTCGAGATACTGCAATAGAGACTCGTCTGTCTGTAAAGTCTTTCCATTAGCTACATCAAGCAATAGAGACTCTAGCTTCTGAATCATTTGAAAATCAGCTTGATCAAATCTTCTCTCCACTTCCTCTTTTACAAGCTGTAATGCATAAAAATATATATGTCTGTACTTCTCCTTGGGTTCATGATAGCGATATGGCTCTTCACCATCATCCAGCCATTTTGGCCTTTTTCGATTCCTTGGCAGAGAGGGCTCATCTGTGAGTGCAGAAGATTTCTCAAGAACATCATCATAAAATAGGTTAAATCTGGACTCAGTATGCAGTGACTGATAATGAGCAACAAGAAGATCTGCTCCTTGTGTGGCTTCTTGTAGAGTTGTATCTTTTGCTGGGAGATTGGTACTGAATTGTTCAGATGCACCTAATATCAAATGTGCCAACTTTACTCCGAAGAAAACATGAAACGTTTCCATATGATGAAGCAATCCATTGCCCTTTGCACCATATACATCACTTCCCTTTGCAACTTCTTCCAGTGTGGCAGTGAGGTTGCTATAATTCTGTAGAATGCTATCAATTGAACGGTTTCTGAGCGTCCATCTGGTTGGACACAGATCTCTCAATGAAGGAGGAGATACTTCACTCCCTAGGACTACTTGCTTTCTGGCTGTCAAAAAGAGTGAGTCACTTGGGTGAAAACTTAATGAGTTGCAGTAATGCATAGGTGAAATCCATGACATCTCGAATTAGCTCACATCGTTTTGCAACACACTGTACACATAAATTCAGGCTATATGCTAGACAATGTACATACAATGCACGATTCTCTTCCTTTTTTATCAAAGCTTGCACCCCATTCCTAATGCCACTCATATTTGCTGCACCGTCAAAAGCTTGACCTCTACATTGTGACAGAGGAAGAGAGCACCTAATTAAAAGATCTTTAATAACACTAAATATTGTGCAGGCCTTGGTGTCTGGCAATTGAACCAAACCAAGGGTTTCTTCGTAGATCTGATAGTCATCATCTGCCATCGAATGGATAAACATTTGTTCATTTCGAGAAACATCAGTTGCTTCATCTGCAATAATGGAGAAGATTTTGCTGGTTCTAATAAGTGTTAAAATCTTACGAAGTACTGTGTTTCCCATAATAGCAATTATTTCATTGACTATTTCAAGAGATATATATTCCTTCTGATACACCCAGGCCTTTAATTCCGGACAGTCCTCTGCTCTCAGCAAAAAGAGTTTATACAAGTTACCCTCCATTGACTGAACATCTTCATGATGCCCACGTAGCAGCGGCAAACCTTGACGAGCCAAAAAAACAAATATTACTTTCTTTCAATAACATCAATTGATGCTGCTTTTGTGATCAGATGAAATCTGAGCACTAAGCTATGCACGGACATCAGTACAACGTGACTGTGCAGCTAACTTCATTACAGCTTCTCGGTGCACTCCACTTATTTCACGCTCATCCATCTTTGCTATTGCCTTCTTCCAATTACAAAATCCCTCTTCAATAAAGCAACTCAGTTGGCGTTTTGAAAAAATAATGAGACATTTACACTTTGCTAATCGACACGTGTGACAACATATTTTGTAACTTGTGGTACACACTGTAATCCACGGGTAACTTTTATACCAACTTGTTTGTAGAGATCGACTATAGGTTTTCTTCTTGTTCAGCTGCTGGATGTGATGCGTATAAACATGCCTAGAGGATTCCTCAGCATCAACTGGTACACTGGGTGGGCCTTTTACAGCAAGGACACTCACACTGAGAGCATGTATCTAACACAGATAAGTGAGCCCACATTCTTGATCACTGTCATTCTGGGAACTTCTTGTGGCTTGATGACGGAGATTGGTGAGGATCAGAAGGCCAAGAGTATTCTGTGGTTAGCTAGTTAACTACTAGGTAGACTACTTACCACCAGTAGAGCCATAGCTATGATCCTTGCTTTTTGAAGCAAAGAAAGTTGAAATCTTAGCTTGGGTCATAGCTTTCAAGATGGGTTCCAAATTGAGCATGGCATGCCTGAGGTGAGTTGAGAGTGCATGAGGTGAGTTCATATGACCCAGTTTAGCAGAACTACAACTTACTATGGAAAGGGGATACCCTGAGAACCAGCGCGGTTCAAGTTCAGCCATTACAATCAACTATGAAGTTACCATTCCCCAACAAGGGGGAACGGCAATCCTGACAGAGAACTTTCAGTTGCATAGCATGGTCGAGAAACTCATGGAGATACAGCTCTGGAGAGAAGAGCAGTTGACTCAAGAACATCAGAGGATGCAGGAGATGTATGTACGCTATGACGAAGAAAGGAGGAAGTTTGAAAGAGACCTCCTAGAAAAACAGATCGAAAGAGATAAACTGAAATATAGACTGGACCAGCAGAACAGGTTGGCAGATAAGATAACAAGGATACAGACAACCCCCTCTCTTACTTAAAAAGATTTGAGGACACCATGGCAATAGCAGAGATCCCGGAACCAGTGGCACTATAGACTGATTCCTGTCTCAGTGGGAAGGCCTTGACTGTTTCCTCCCAGTGTGCCACGGGATGCAACCAAGTATTCTACACTCCGTGATGCATTGCTCAAGGCAATGGGTCTATCCAAGGACCAGTGTAATCAAAACTTTTGGCTCTACTGCAGGAAGTATTCCGACCCCGCTCAAGACGTCGCCAGAGACCTGGAGAACACGGTGGAGGTTGCACATACAATTAATTATTTTCCCTCTACCCACAGGAGGACACTGAGTATGTCTAGCTGAGGCCGCCAACTTCTATCTTGGAGGCAGCCAACGTGATGCTGGACCACATCCAGTACAAGTACCAGGACCAGCAAGGATGTCAGGGATATGGCCAGAGACCTTCCACTTTCTCATCACACCCCAACAACACCAAGCACAGCCCGACTGGAAAACCGTTCCAGGATCACTGTGATTGGCATACCAAACCAGGAGACCAACTGATGGAACACCTTCAGTGTAGAGTATGACAGTAACTCTTCCCCTAACACTCAACCCAACTCATTCATCCCAACGTGCTTTGGCTGTGGCATGCGGTGCCATAAAAAGCCCGACTGCCCCAACAAGGTATTGGAAGTAACATCTAATGCCCAATCTGTCTTGTATGGGATAGGACTGGTGGGCAAGACAGAATATCGTATGAAAATTGATACTGGTGTAGCTGTGAAAGCAGACTTAGTAGACCCTTTGGAATATACTGGCAGATCCATTAGCTCACTGGTTTTAGTAGAGTGACTAAGAGAGTTCTCCTAGCAAAAGTATGAATTACAGCAGGAGAGTATTGCATGCAACGTATGGTTGCAGGAGTACCCATAGAGCCCAGAACAGGTACACTTAGCATTAGACCTGGGAATATTACAGTACTTGTTAGACCTTGAGCAGCAGCAAAGACCTGCGAATATTACAGTACTTGTTAGACCTTGAGCAGCAGCAAAGACCTGGGAATATTACAGTATATATACTTGTTAGACCTTGAGAAGCAGCAAAGACCTGGCAGTACTTGTTAGACCTTGAGAAGCCGCAAAGACCTGGGAATATTACAGTACTTGTTAGACCTTGAGCAGCAGCGAATATTACAGTACGTGTTAGACCTTGAGCAGCAGCAAAGACCTGCGAATATTACAGTACTTGTTAGACCTTGAGAAGCAGCAAAGACCTGCGAATATTACAGTGTACTTGTTAGACCTTGAGTAGCAGCAAAGACCTGCGATATTACAGTACTTGTTAGACCTTGACCAGCAGTAAAGACCTGGGAATATTACAGTACTTATTAGACCTTGAGCAGCAGTAAAGACCTGGGAATATTATAGTGCTTGTTAGAACTTGAGCAGCAGCCAAGACTTGGGAATATTACAGTACTTGTTAGACCTTGAGCAGCAGCAAAGACCTGGGAATATTACAGTACTTGTTAGACCTTGAGCAGCAGCAAAGATCCGGGAATATTACAGTACTTATTAGAACTTGAGCAGCTGGGAATATTACAGTGCTTGTTAGACCTTGAGCAGCAGCAAAGACCTGGGAATATTACAGTACTTGTTAGACCCTGAACAGCAGCAAAGACAAGCGGCAAAAGCTGAGAAAAGCCCTCAAATACTACTGACTAGAGCAGAAAGGAAGAAAGAGGTAGAATTAGATGAGCAGGACATGGTGGCAGATCTAACATCAAAGGCCAACCCCACCCCCATGGACGAGCTCTTTGATTTTGATGATGATTTATTCACGTCAGGCCCAGTGTACAGTGAGCCAGTACAGACCATACCTGTTGGGGAAGCAGAACAACTACCCATCCCTAGTCTCGCTAATGATCAGGCAGATGTAGAACTGCTGAAGCAGAGGCAGAAAAACGATGAGATGGTTGGTATAAGGGCTCTAGTGGACCACAATGAGAAGGGCTATCATCACTGGAGGCAGGGGATGTTGAGGTATCTTCATGATGTTGACTCTGGTGAACAATGGGACAGGATTGTTCTCCCCGCGTCTAGAAGAAAGCAAGTATTATGGATAGCTCACAATAATAGGTTAAGTGGCCATTTTTCTGGCGAGAAAACCACAGCAGCCATTCAGAAACTGTTTACATGGCCAAGCATGATAAAGATGTGCAGCAGTGGTGTGCAGCTTGTCTGGATTGTCAAAGAGCTGGTAAAACCAATCCCATCAGAGCTCTCTTGCAACCACTCTCAGTCATAAGTACTCCACTTTCACGGGTACTTTGACCTACTTGGTCCACTTCCTTGAACAACTAGACGAAACTGGTATTTGCTTACTTGCATGTGCTTAGGATCTTCTAAGTACACTGATGCCATACCTCTCAGAAATGTGGAAGCAACCACAGTGGCAGAAGCCATGCTTGAAATCTTTTCTAGAATTGGGTTACCTGCAGAGCTATTAACTGATCAGGGCTCACTTTTTATGAGTAAACTCATGAAGTTCCCGAATGCCGAGTACACATGATACAGTACTACAAGCAATCGGTTACCTAAGCAGACCTACGTAGGCATCACCGGATATTACAATTAAAAAAAACAACATGATAGACAAATCGTTTCCTATAATAGACAAAAAACCTATGGATGCACGTACCAAACTCCATATCATACTAACATATTATATTATGGATAATAAGTCAAGTTTTTAAATGATGCCATCGACATCAGGGGGGTTGATGGGGACTCGGTTCGCCCAAAGTGTTGCGTTGCCTCTCCAAAGGGTGATGGAGAGTTTCTGGAAGAGGTGGCGTCTTGTTTCAGCAGGTGGGATTCCAAGTCTCTGTCCTTGTTGACGGCCAATAGACCTAATGAGGTCAACAGCTTCAGGGCACCAACCACCCAGAGACTCAACAACCAGGGGAACAAAGGTTACCCCAGCCGACTGGCAGGCGGCAGAGTGGGCTGCCATCTTTCTCTCAGAGCCAACATTAAGGGCATGACCCTGGGTGGAGGCAGCACCGGCTAGTGTGAGCTGCTGGAGGGTGGAGATGACGTGGACATCTATTGCTGCTGGTTTCCCACCTTTCCAGTTAGGGAGAAAAACATCGGCAGGGCGACTGTGGGAGCTAGGAATGAGGGCAGGCACTTCTTTCCAGGGCACGAGGGCAGCAGATTGGGCAGCAGAGAAAAGAGTGTCCCTGATAGCGTCATGCCAATGAATCCTATCTCCGTTCCCACCACAACCAACTTGATGGTCACCATGAGGATCGGAAGCAGTCTGGCAGATGGGGCAGAATGAACCCTTCGCTACCATCTGCATACCCAGCCAGTACTGGAGACAGTGTCTGAAGTCCTGGTCCAGGAGATGGAGGCCCAGGGAATGACATTAAGCCAGTCACCAGCATGGGGAATAGCAGTGGACAGGGCAAGGGCCTTAGAATGGGGGCTGGAAGCCGTGGCAAAATAAGATGGTCGAAGGATGCAAGATCGATAGAGTGTGAGAGGGAATGCTGTCTGATGGGGACATACACGTCTTCCAGGGTACACCATGCTGGTTTATCGGCGGCCAGGACCAGGGAGGCCAGGGCGGGGGACGAATGAGGAGAAACATCAGGAATCCGACCCAGGATGCTGGCAATGAGGTGGTGCGACTGATGTAGAGAGCCCCAAAACGCTGCTGGAGCATTGAGTGAAGCAGATTTGATGGAGAGACCACCTAGAGAGCAAGGTAAGGAGGCTTTTGACCACACCCAGTCTGAGAGGGAACCCCCTGCGATAGATGATACCGCTTCATGCATAGAGGAATCAAAGGCTTCGATAGCACCCTTAGCGTAACTTGGGGGGCAGGTTCTGAGAGCAAAGGTGACCTTTGGTAGAGAGAGACATGAACGTAGGAGGGCAGACTCCATCTGAGCGTCCTCGAGGTCCGGGAGCCTGTCCAGGATCTCATCGATTTTTTCCACACGTTTAAGGATGATGGAGTCACAGAAGGAAGGAGGACCTATTAGGAGCTCAATACCCTCACTGGCAATAGGTATCTCGGTAGGGAGAGGATTGTGGGCTGGGGGGACTGTGATCACCCAGAATCTAAAGGGGTTGGGCACCGTAACATACCTCCATCCAGGCTGCCATGGAGGGAATGTGAGTCCTGATCTCTTGGAACATTTTCCCGCAGTCAATGCTGTTGAAGGCGCTAGAAAAGTCGAGGAGACCAACAGTCATCCGGAGGGATGTTTTCTTCCAACACACAATGTAGAGAGTGTACTATGGCCTCGCAGCTGACAGGGACTCCAACCCCAAGCTGAATAGGTGAAAAGACCCTGATGGCCTCAGATCTTACAGCGCCTGGGAGATACACTTTGAAGTGAGCCATCGCAAAACCTCACCAACTGCAATTGGCTGGACACCCCATTTTTCTTTTTACAGGCGATGAGGGTGGCGCCACAGAGGTGGGGGACGACATCAGGGGGGACCAACCTTGCACACAAACAGTTAACCAAACTTAGAAGAGCCTGAAGAGCACCGTTAGCTCTAGCTAGGGAGGGGCAGAGGGTGGCCTCCTTTAGGTGGTTGGCTCTAAGGCTGGAAGGACTGGGGGCAGACCCGTTTGGCAAGGACCTAGAAGAGCCCTTTGGCTGAAATCCTAACATGTGGAGGGGACGGCTCAGATGGAATGTGAGGAAGAGAGGCCTGGGGGTGTTTAATCAACATCTGGGCAAGGACATCATCCGAAGCAGGGGCAAGACCATTAGAAGACTGGGCTTGGATGGCCTTCCTGAACTTACCTTCCTCCATGGCCTGCCTGGCACGTCTGGCATTGGCTACTCGTGAAGGGTCTGAGGACCTTTTCTTGTGCTTTCCTTTCAGGAGGTGACCTGTACTTACGGCATCGGACCAAAGGCCCAGGACGTCACCATCTTTCCATCTTCGGATACGAGTCTTCCCGGTGTCATGCAGATGACTTCTGCCCTTACTGGGAGGGGCTGCGAGGATGCACTTGGGGAGCAAAAAGAACTTGCTCCAAGGCATGAGATCTGAAGGGGCTTCGCAAATGTCATGAGAGACCACTTCCACCAGACCGGCCCAATCATTCCTGGCTCCCTTTGGGACATGATGTAGGGTTGGGGTTGTCAACGAAAAGATGGCCTGGAGTTTGGGCAATACAGCGGGAGATGGTACAGGGTCATCAACTGCCACATGGAGGTTGAGAACTGCCGAGGTAATGATAGAGGAACCTGGGATGGTGGAGGTGGAGGCCGTTATGGTGGGAGACCCTTGGCAGCAGGAATGTACTATTGTTTCATTGATGTGTACGCACAGAACTCATTCCACTTGACCAATGCAACCAGAAAAACTGAATCAAATGCACTTGTATGGTCGGACTCGATGTGTGCTGAATTTATGTATTTGTGCAATTCACTTGTTAACATGTTCCCTCATTGTACCCCAAGACTGCGATACGTTTCTACTACAGACCGATCCTTCGGCTAGAGGCATCTCTGGTATCTTGAGCATGTGTCGTGATGATCAGGAGCTCCAGTAGCATTCTACTCCTGGAAACTCACACCAGCTGAAAGAAACTATGCAGCTGCTGAACTTGAAGGCCTAGCAGTAGTGGAAGCTATTCTCCATTTCGAGATCTACCTATTCGGGCACCATTTCTCAGTCGAGATGGACCACAAGCCCTAACCTTCTTGGATACAGCCAAACATTTCAACCCAAGGCTCACTCGTTGGTGTCCACGTCTCCAACACTTCACCTTCACAGTAAAGTACATACCCGGCCAGAAAAATGCCAATGCAGATGCTCTCTGGAGACAAGCATGGCTAGATGGTGGAGGACCACCTCAGTCAAGGGAGCGGGGGAGATGTCAGGACCAGACCTGACAGAAGAGAAAGATGGAAGACAGAAGACTCGCAGAAACCTGCATAACTATCTAATTACAATCTATCAACATTTGCATGCAATATACATCATACTTCGTTATAACATATCTTATCCCCTCAACACTTTAGTCTGAGACACTGATTAGTAGTTGCATGTGTATCATCCTGATTGGACAGAATCATAATCACACCTTGTAATTTCACCATATATGGTTGTATCCTGAACCCACGAGAGGTAACCTATAAAAGGGGAGCTTCTGAGTGGTAAAGGAGACTTGTCCTGCATTGACTATTAAAATAGACTTAAAACTCTATCAGTCTTTACAGGAGACTTTTTCTCTGGTGGCAGCATATCAGAGGAGTACTGACCTCAACACCTCACAATGCTGGCATTGCTGTATCCACTTCTCAGCCACTTGCTGCAACTGAGTTGTGAACCTCTTTGTCTCTCTGTTCATCCTCCCTAGCATCATTTTCTTGGTGCAGTTGCTGCTCCAACTGGTCATCTTCTAGTGTGCTAGGTGAGTTGTCAGAAGACGAATATGCAACTGTGTAGGTCTGGACTTGTCGAAAGGGTTTGTGGAGCATCAACTTTTGTCGGCAGTACTGGTCATATTTTGGACCATGAGGATCAGGTGAATAGTATCAGGCAACACACAATCAACACAACAGACTTTGATTTCAGAGAGGATGAAGCAGACAGATCCTTTAGCATGCTGTAGCTACTGCTGAAATTTGAGCAAGGTGATGCAATGAGGAGTCAGTGGTCTGGCCTTGTAAAATATTGTTTGGTTGCTGGCTGATCGTCATGCAAATTGTGTAGCACACGAGATCCATCGAGGCACAGTACAATGAAATATCTTGATACTTTGTAGAGGAGAAGCTGGAGTAGCACTTCATATGCAGAAAATTTATGCTCTCCATCACTGCTGAGTAGCATCTTTTACACTGCTTTGAGGGAAGTGCTGCCATTTGCAAGGCGCTCACAATTCTGGCAAATGTGTCTCTCAGTGGTGTTGAGCATGGCTCACACTTGGTGGCGTACTTGGTACAGTAATCAATCACCTTCTGCTTGGAAATATAATACTGCATGCCTACATTCACTCTCCATGCAGACAACTGCGTTGGACTGTAAGCATTTAACAAAACCATCATTACAAACCGTCAGCAGTTTCTTATCATTATTTTCAATGACTACAATGGTGTGTGGCTGCAATGGGAAAGCCAAACCTGCACTCTTGTTGACCATAAGAGTTCGAAGGCAGTAGGCTGCCGAACAGCAAGTATGGTTACCTGATGGATCTGATCTGCTTCAAAGTTCTCCATTTCACAGCTTGTTGCATACATGTGGATCTGTCATGGAAGGAGGTGCTGCATCAATATCACTGCCATCTGGCAGTATGGCTGGGTTTCTGGTAGAAGTAAGGGCCTTTATCAATTTGACAAGATTGTTGCTCATGGAGACACTGCCTTCTGGTGTGGTGTCAAACATCTGGTCTTCACTAAGCACACTATGCAGCCAAGCAAGACAGTGAATGTGTGGGCTTCTTCTATGCTGCCACTTGAAATGAAGCCAGAAATGAACCACTACCAGAATGTCTGTATCTTTATATATTGTGTTTCTCCCACACCTGTTTCTATCATTCCTCTTCTTTTTTCAATCTCAGTTCTCTTTCTTCTGCTGTTTCAGAAGCCTTTCTCTCTCCCTCCTTTCCTGAAGTTTATTTCCTTTATCCATTCTGGAAACATAGCTATGGTTTCAGTATGTACACGCGCACAAGAATCCGCTCATATACACACACAACGACTATTTCCAAATTAATCACACCACCATAGCTAAATCAGTAGACATCAGGGAGTGCTGTAGCAGCTACATAGCATTCAGTGCAGCTGCTAACAGAGCTGTGATTTGTAGCTATAGCTTTCTCTCACTCTGAGTTCAGAGCTGCATTGAATACCACAACAAAGTAAATTGCGTAGCTCCAGCTAATCTAAGCTGTGGGTTAGAAAGTTAGTAGCTAATCTGACAATTTCTTTCTTTGGATCATGTCTGGTACAATGCAGTAGATAGAGCTACAGATGAGGTTTGTAGCTATAGCTTTCTCACAGCTATCTCAAGCACTCCATTGTATTGTTTCAAGATTTGTGTCCGTTTGAAGCTTGTAGATCTCAAAGGCAATCTTCAACATTTACCCACCCACACACTCACACCCATGCACACACACACGCACGTGCCCACCCACACACTCACACCCATGCACACACACACGCACGTGCCCACCCACACACTCACACCCATGCACACACACATGCACGTGCCCACACAGACACTCACACCCATGCACACACACACGCACGTGCCCACCCACACACCGACACACTCACACCCATGCACACACACACGCACGTGCCCACCCACACACTCACACCCATGCACACACGCACGTGCCCACCCACACACTCACACCCATGCACACACACATGCACATGCCCACACACACACACACACCCATGCACACACACATGCACGTGCCCACCCACACACTCACACCCATGCACACACACATGCACATGCCCACACAGACACTCACACCCATGCACACACACATGCACATGCCCACACACACACACACCCATGCACACACACATGCACGTGCCCACACACACACTCACACCCATGCACACACACATGCACATGCCCACACACACACACACACACCCATGCACACACACATGCACATGTCCACACACACACACACCCATGCACACACACATGCACGTGCCCACTCACACACTCACACCCATGCACACATACATGCATGTGCTCACACACACACTCACACCCATGCGCACATACATGCACATGCCCACACACACATTCACACCCATGCACACACACATGCACGTGCCCACTCACACACTCACACCCATGCACACATACATGCACGTGCCCACACACACACACATACGCACACACACACACGCATGTGCCCACACACAAACACACATACACACACACGCACATGCCCCCCCCCCCCCACACACACACACCATGCACACACACATGCACATGCCCACCCACACACTCACACCCATGCACACACACACACGTGCCCACACACACACACACCCACCCATCCACACACACACATGCACATGCCCACACACACACACACACACATACACACACACATTTCTCCTCTTTGGCCAGTGCAGATGCAGTCATCATCATTTCCAGTATGATAAAGAAGGACTCAAGATTCACATATTTCGGTATATGTATCAATAAATCTCAATTGACATGATTTGAGAGTTAGCTCATTATGTTTGCTGAACTAGTAATGTGTGCAAGACATGGAGTGACAAATGAAGGGAAGAAGCTAATGAGCCGATTAATTACTTCCTTTCCTGTCAGCCATGCAGCCTGTTCTCTCCTTCATGTACAATAAATGTATTAGCGATTGGGTCGGCCCTCAGTGGGGAATTGGATGGAAAAATTGGTATCATCTCAAATGGTGTTTCTATATACCATCTATGCACCATATGTTCACCAACCATAAACATTGGGAATGGGTCACCCTCCCTAAATAATGGGGGTTTACAGAAATCTGGAATGACCATCATTAGTGAAGAGATCGCTAGAGTAAACACCCACAAATTAGAGGCTACTGCACGGTTTGACAGCCGGTATGCTCCCACCAGATAGCGGAATAATACAGCCAGAAATAGGACAAACAACAAACGAAGACCCTAATAACCCCCCGCAAGTTCTCCAAAACCACTCCCACATTACCCCCCCCCCCCCCCCCCCCCCCCCAAACACTCAATGCCTAGCATTCATTACATTTGAGGGGTGGGTTTGGGGGGCTTGCAGGGGATTATTAGGGTTGGTTTGTTTTGTTGTTTTTCCTGTTCATGTGGCTACCTGGTAAAGCGAGTTCAGCTGAACTGTGCAACTTGTTCCCACTTTTTTTGCACAGCACAGCCAGGCCAGATTTGAGTCTGCTGCTAAGTGATATGTTTATTGGATAAAACATATGAAGCATACAAGATTGAAAGCTAGTCTCAATATCTGAAAATGTCACTTAACTCTTTTCCCGGTGTAAGCGCCATATGGCGTAATTGCTTTCGAAAAATCATAAAAAATCAATCATTGGGAAAACAAAAATAATTATCATAAAATAGCGCTCTTCTAATTGCAGCTACATTCAAAATTATACGCCATGGTAACTAGGGAAATCCCGCCGTAAAGTTCAAGGGGTCAATTCTGCCATAGAATTTAAAATGGCTATCTTTTGATGAGGTGCTCACAGCGGTCCTGGACGACAACTTCGACGACTTCGGGTTATCTGACGATGAATCTGAGGAAGGGGAGAGTGAAGCTATCTATGCCTACCGTGGACAGCCCAGTTTTGATCGTGACCAAGTAGAGCTACTCCGGCAGAGACTTTTCCAATCGAAACCATGGCAGTATGGACAAAGCTATGGCTGTTGGAGGCGAAGGCATTGATCCTGGAAGTCCTCCTGGTAAGTCAATGTACTTTGCTAGCTATATATAAAGCCTGATAGTCTGAGGAGCTGGCTAAATCATGGTGTTAGCTACACCAGTGTAATAGCCTACTTTCCTTTATAGTTCTAGCTGTACTTGATTCCTTGACTTGTCTAATAAGTTGACGAATAACAACTCTTATCATGTTCAGGTTTGATGGAGCAAGTGATGGACCATGACGGAGATAATACCATGGCACAGCTTCCCCACGTTCAGATGAGTTCTGATAAAGATAGTGATGCAAACACACCTACCCCACTCTCTTCATCCATACTGCACGAGGACGCTCGTCTTGTAGACCTACACGAGGACGTACTTTTCTCAGAAGTAGGAGTGTCCGACTCTCCCCCTTACCTTCATCCAGTGCTAGTCTTACTGCACGAGGACACTTGCATATCAGACTATGAGTATGTCATTACAGAGTATTGTATTGTATAATTGCTCTTTGATTCTGTGTACATTGTATCAATATTATTGGTTATGGGAATTGTATCAATAATATTGGTGGGAATTCTATTCAGTAGAAATTATGTCCTCTCTGTTAGTCAGGCAAACGTCTGTCATACCACAGCATATCTCAGTTGTTCCTAAAGTTGGCTGAAAATAGAAGGATATTTATAATCTAGGATATTTATAATCTACAATACAATAATAATATACAATTTTAATTTTTTTAAATTATTAAACAACATTATAATGATATTCATACATATGTGGTTTGGTTACCTAGCAACATGACTTGACCACAATAATGTCCAACAGTAGAGCTATCTTGTGGTATATGGTTGCTAGGGACTATTGTTAACCTGATTTAATATCAATTTATTTGTACTTAATGGTCAATTTTTAATTTTTTTCCAAATAAACTCACCGGGAGACGAGTTAATTGTATTAAACCTACTCCTACACTAGTTCAAATTGCATGGCATCTTATATACAAACTTAAGATAAGATTCAACCTAATTTTAGAAATCTAGAAGAAAAAATTAATAATAGTGAATATTTATTAGGGATGCAGAGTAACATCTAAATTTTGAATTCAAAATACAGTTCACTATTTAACTCAACAAAAGTAACAATAACAAAAACTAACAAATTGCAGGCTCAAAGTGGTGTGACAAATAGCTGATCATAATAAATTCCTCTAGCATGAATGTCTTTCATATTTGTCTTGAGTGGTTTTAACCATTTATTGTTATTTTCACATTTACTGTATATGTAAATCGGATTGTTGCCTTAGCAAAAATTCTCAACACTCAACACTAGAACAGAAACTCTGAAACAAACCAAAAAGATAATTGTCCTCAATTGACCTTGATTTTCTTGTGTTCCAGTCAGAATCTGGCTAAAGGAATGGAACAGACAGTTGCAACTGGGCTTTATTCTGCAGGTCCTGAACAGCTGCATATACTTGGTTTTATTCCGGTGGAACATACAAAGTCTAAGTTCACTTGACTTGAATGAAATTTCTGCCAATCTTCGCAAACAAGTGTGACTGTAATGGAGTTTGGTAGACATGGATTGTGCAATTTCTGCTGAATTATCAACAACTGGTTTTGATGAGTTATTTTTAAGCAGTCTGGTCTTTTTGGAGCTGGGGCAGCCCGAGCTTCTTCACATGTTTTGGAGCTGGGGCACCCTGAGCTTCTTCACATGTTTTGGAGCTGGAGCACCCTGAGCTACTTTATATGTTTTGGAGCTGGCACCCTGAGACACTTCACATGTTTTGTGTTTTTTACTAGGTTGTTGTATATATATACAAAATAAACATACTGTAAACTACTGCAAGTGCAAGACCAAGTTTGGGAGGGGAGCCCCAAGATGCATTTCTCAGCAAATTACTATTGTAATAATCAAGTTTTGGGGAGGGGGGGGGGGGGGGGGGGATGGGGGCTCCTGGCTACAACCCTGCTCCTCCCCAGTGTTATGGCTACGTTTGTCACATGAAAAAATTACTATTTACTATTTGTTATATTCAGGTTAACTGTGAAACCTACAAACCTACGCCGGAGTGGACCATGGATTGGACTATAATATTGTATGGACTGAAGATGGACGTTAATTTTTGTATTTATATATAGCTATTGTTATATGCTGCAAGGTCATTTTACATTAATGAGATGATTATATTAATAACAAAATGCTGAAGTAAACAAATAAAACAAATCTTTAAACACGTGAAAACATCAGTGAGGCTATTGTTGCCTACCAAAGCCAAGTTTCCCGCATGCACTGCCATTTGTAAAATATTAAATGTCTAACCTCAGTCCAGAGTATATACATGTTTTATAGTTACCCTTATTAGGCTACAAAAAAGACATACAAATCTATCGAGCACCAAATTTTATTCCAAGATTCAATATAGTCAGTATTATTATTGTATATATTACACAAATGTTTCATCCGCCTTGTGTTAGCAGACGTAAACAAACGAGCAATTTCTGTTAGATCCAGGACATCTGTTTCCTCTTTGTGTGCATGCAACAATAAAATGTTACGCTCTTCGGTCAACAAATAGCCAGGCCTTGTCGCAGCAAGAATTGTAGACTAGATAGCTGTTTTAACAATAGAATTCTATTCTCTGATTGTGTCTTCACAGCTTGCGGTTCCAGTTGATTGATCACACTATGAGCCTGGAAACATTTGAGTCTAAGTACAACCTCTTTATGGCACTCACTAACTTGATGACGCTCGAATCTTCCCGTGCTTTCTTCCAGTTGCTGAATCCATCAAGCATCTTCATACTTTTTAGTCATAGTCAGTAGGCGCCTTGAAGACAATACAGGCAGAATTTTTTTCTTTTCGTTGCACAAAAATGAATCCATTTGAAGTCTTTGTACCATCTGGGATTTAAAAAACGGAACTTCTCTCCAACTTTCTGTCTGGTAGAAGCTATTGTTGCCTTATCACAAGGTTGATATGGAGTTGACTCTTCCACCACAACTACAACACACACTTGTGCAGGGTAAGCCTTTCCTGATCCTATTTAAAGACAAAAATGGTTTACAGTGATACTCAGCTAGCTGTAGTTTAGCTATCAATATCAAGTGTATCAAATAGTTGCAGACAAATAAAACTTACTCAGTTGACTGAGATGATGTCTCGATGTCAGCTTCATAACCATCTGCTTTATCAGCATCTGCCTCGCTAAGGTCACTGCCAAAAGGTGAATGTCTTTTTTCTGGGACGAAGTAACTCATTATGTCGCATTGCCGCTTCATCAGGACTCAAGCTCTCAATGCAAAGAAAACCAATCCCTAGTCTCTTCCCTCCTTTTTCATTGCGTATCACGCACGCGCAATGGACAAATTTTGTGGGGCCCATCATCGTTATTATTATCATCGTTATTATTATCATCGTTATTATTATCATCGTTATTATCATTATCATCGTTATTATATTATTATCATCGTTATTATTATCATCGTTATTATTATCATCGTTATTATATTATTATCATCGTTATTATTTTATTATCATCGTTATTATCATCATTATTATTATCATCGTTATTATTATTGTTATTATTATCATCGGTATTATTATCATCGTTATTATTATCGTTATTATTATCATCGTTATTATTATCATCGTTATTATTATCATCATTATTATTATTATTATTGTTATTATTATCATCGTTATTATTATCATCGTTATTATTATCATCGTTATTATTATCATCGTTATTATTATCATCGTTATTATTATCAACGTTATTATTATCATCGTTATTATTATCATCGTTATTATTATCATCGTTATTATTATCATCATTATTATTATCATCGTTATTATATTATTATCATCGTTATTATTATCATCGTTATTATTATCATCGTTATTATATTATTATCATCGTTATTATTTTATTATCATCGTTATTATTATCATCATTATTATTATCATCGTTATTATTATTGTTATTATTATCATCGTTATTATTATCATCGTTATTATTATCATCGTTATTATTATCATCGTTATTATTATCATCGTTATTATTATTATTATTGTTATTATTATCATCATTATTATTATCATCATTATTATTATCATCGTTATTATATTATTATCATCGTTATTATTATCATCGTTATTATTATCATCGTTATTATAATTATTATTATCATCGTTATTATTTTATTATCATCGTTATTATTATCATCATTATTATTATCATCGTTATTATTATTGTTATTATTATCATCGGTATTATTATCATCGTTATTATCATCGTTATTATTATCATCGTTATTATTATCATCGTTATTATTATCATCGTTATTATTATCATCGTTATTATTATCATCGTTATTATTATCATCGTTATTATTATCATCGTTATTATAATAATAATAATTTCATGAAACACACCAATCTAGGTGTACATATATATAGCATACATATAATATAGAAACATACATTTTAATCACAACAAACAATGTTAATAAGTTTATCAGTAGTTGGTAGATCCAAGTTTAGCCTATTCAATCTTAAATTACGGAGCACAAATTTAGTCATCAGCATGATACATCTTAATAAACTGAAATTTACAAAAATTATTAAATCCACAAGTTGAGAGGAAGCCGTAAAAATATATTTAATAAGAGGACAGACGGAGAAACACGATCTAAAAATAAAAGAGGAAAATAAATTAATAAGTCTGTTATATATACTCTGCACACCAGCTGTAAGGTGAAGAATTCTGGTGTGGCACTTTCTAGGTAGTCTCCAGATTCTTCATAAAATATTGTTGTAAGTATTTTCAAGTGACTTTAACTGCTTACAACTCAAGTTCCAGAGAATCCCACCATAGATGGAAAGGCAATGTAAATCAAAAAGTTTTGTTTTAACAACTGGATCACAATATGAAAAAGTATGTAAAATAAAATTAGCTTTCGTGACTCTCTTAATGTCATTTGTATCATTTAGTGTGCATTCAAGAATATGACCAAGATGATCAATGTAATTAGAGAAAGTTAAAGTATTACCTAGAAAGTGGAATTTAGATGTGATTGAAAACAGATAAGCTGAGTCTTTTTAGCATTAAATAGTAGACCAAAAACTTCTCACACTCTGACAGTAGACAACGAAGACCAGATGGAGAAGGAGCCAAGAGCACAATGTCATCAGCATAACATAATGAGCCAACAAAATGGTATCCGAAGTGACAACCAATGCCAAGTTTAGATAGTCTAGAGAGTAACTCATCTATATACACTGTGAACAGAATAGGGGACAGAACACCACCTTGCTGAACACCATTGGAAACACCAAAAGAAGAGGATAATATCGAGTTCCAATGAACACAGAGAGATTGATCTTTATACCATGAAAAAAGAAAACGAAGAATAGCAGCAGGAAGCTTTTTCTTCAACAAAGTTCTAAATAGAAGATCATGGTTGACTCTATCAAATGCTTTACTTGCATCTAAAAAACACACATAAACCTTGGACCATTATGCATATATGAAGAGACAACATTCTTCAAAACTCCAGTACAGAGGTCAGTGGAAAAACCTGGCTTGAAGCCAAACTGAAGGTCTGGTAAGAAAATGAGAGCTATATTGATGTAAAATGCATCTCTCCAGAACCTTACTAATGTTGGGTGCCAATGCAACAGGTCTGTAACTATCTGATAGAGATAGATCCTTCATGGGTTTAGGTATGGGTACTATGATACAGTTTCTTAAGACAGTTGGTATATAACCATGCCTAAGTATGACAGAAAACAAGTCAGAGAGAAAAATACAGAGGACAGGTGAAGCACAAGCACGTGCCATCAGATTTATCCCTACCTAGACTCTTCAGACATTTGGTATCTACTGCAGGTGTTATGACAACATTGATTAAGTCATTACAGGAGATAGAGGAGTCAAGGCCAGATAGAAGTAAATCCCTTAGACAAAGTATCAGAGCTATTTAGGATAGAACTAAGCTTTGCACGAAAATTGTTGCTTATGTC
Organism: Cladorhizidae sp. MBARI D1340-BT2; assembly: GCA_028752905.1. Classification (NCBI taxonomy): domain Eukaryota; kingdom Metazoa; phylum Porifera; class Demospongiae; order Poecilosclerida; family Cladorhizidae; species Cladorhizidae sp. MBARI D1340-BT2. The sequence goes on from JAQNBH010000007.1 coordinate 1,824,601, forward strand.
AGTATTATTGGAATGACCATCAACAACTGGACATACACATCTACGACTGGTAGATGAGGCCTTAACTTTCTCCACTTCCTTCCAAAATGTGCAAGTGTTCTTGTTAAACAGGGCTGTTTGAATCTTGTTGCTGATAATGCTCATTTCACTCTTCTAACTGCATACTTGTACTTGGCTTTAGTCCGTTTCCTAATATCAAATAGAACACCAGCAGAGGGACAACCAGCTTCAACCCACAGTATATTCCAGAGTGTAGCAGACTCTCTGAACCTGCTAACATGAACATTCCAACCAGGAACTACTTTAGGACGTTTATACTTTACCAGAAAATGAGAGATATGACAAGATTTTTCACAGCAGTTGTCAATGTGTTGCCTGTGATCG
>JAQNBH010000007.1:1829984-1919984 GCA_028752905.1 Cladorhizidae sp. MBARI D1340-BT2
CAGCCCATTGGCTACGCAGCCAATTAAGCTGGAGAAAATTTGTGTTACTTTCAAAAGACACTTGAGCCTACTCTTGAAGGCCATCAAACAGCTTCACTTATATACCTTAATTAAATTAAACTGAAGAAAGACAGCAGATTCTTGATGGCTTCACACTGAGAGAGGTCGAGTGCTTGCTGCTTGTTAGTTTATGTTCTATACTACCCAAAGTTGATCAGTTGATCAGTAATCTACAATTAGTGTGTCTGAATTGCCAAATCTGCTGTATACAACAGTTCATGTCCTTGAGCATGCAGTAAATACTGATGGTGAATTTCTGAGTTGTCATCTTTGGCTTCTCGTGGCATAATTCCTTATTAGACATACTCTGACTCACAAACTTTTTCTTCAGACACGGCTTGTAAACATCAATGCGTTCTTACCTGACAATGATAATTTTGATGGCCTATCCAGCCCTGCTGAGGTGGCCGCCCAAAGCCACTATAGATGTACATGTGCAAAAGCTAGGTGTTCACTATGGCATCGATGATGCACCTTTTGTTAATTCTGGTGAACTCTCAGCTGAATAGCATATATGAATCTCTGCTCAGATTTGGCAATGAAAGATGTTCTCTTCCTACTTTCTAAACAGGACCACAATTTCTCATTTGTATCCATACTTCTATAACATATCTCAATGAATTTCTCATAATAAACAACTTAAATTTGCTCACTCGATTTTTGGCTAGACGCTCTATATAGACTTCCCTCAATATTTTGGCTAGATGCTCTATATAGACTTCACTCAATGTTTTGGCTAGATGCTCTATATAGACTTCACTCAATGTTTTGGCTAGATGCTCTATATAGACTTCACTCAATGTGTTGGCTAGATGCTCTATATTATAGTCTTCACTCAATGTTTTGGCTAGATACTCTATATAGACTTCACTCAATGTTTTGGCTAGATGCTCTATATAGACTTCACTCAATGTTTTGGCTAGATGCTCTATATAGACTTCACTCAATGTTTTGGCTAGATTAACTAGCCTTCATAAGGCTAGAGAATCTATACACACACACGCACATGCACACATGAGTGAGTAAATTTTTCTGTCAACTGAAAGTTCGTTGAGAGTATCTCAAATATTTCTAAACTCCATCATTTGCTGAATATGAGAGGGCCTTTTTAAATTTTCAACTATGAAGTGTATCAAAACCCTGCTAAGAAGTCAAATGAGCAACAGACATTGAATCACTGCATGCAAGTTTCAATGGAAGGTTCAGCACTTGCCCAGAAGCTCACTCTTGTAAAAATACAGCACAGACCTTCAACAAATACAAGTAACTACTTAGATTCATGTGTGTGCGTTTTATTAATGGTAAGGAATAAAATCCACTTTGATTGGATAATTATGGATTTACCTGTAGCATTGAGGGATGCTTGATTATATAGCAAACAACAACAAAACAAAAAAAGATATTTTATAAAGACTAGTTAAATTTCAGAAACAATAACTCACTAATGTAGAGCACATCACTTAGAGGACCATTTAAACAGATTTAAAAAGTACTTTAATATTGCTATTCAAAGGTAAAGAATCCGCTAAACGTTTTTAGTTGGCATTGGTAAATTCTTATTTCCTTCTTTCTTATCTTTGTCATTTTTGTTTCCCTCATTTTTTTCCCTGGTTGTGCTTGCATGTTCTTTATGGAGTCCTGTATGATAGCAGAGCTTATCAGGCTTCTTTCCTAGGTACTGAACCCAGTCATGTGTCTTGCACTTATGGGAAATCAGTACCATGTTGCTGCAGATCTTACGCCATTCCCCCAAATATTTTAACTACCAGTGTGTAAATTGTCATTCCTGTGGAATAAGTTTGGTTGTTGGGCACAGCTTCTATCCTTAAGGAATCAGTGGTATAATATGGTTACTTCAAGTGATCTTCAGTGCAGCTTGTTCTGGCTTCTGTAATGATATATTTGATGTGGTTAGTGGAATGTGCACAATTCTTAGCTGGGCATTACATGGTGTTGACTGGGCTTTAGTTCAGACCACATTAAGTCCTGTTGATCTCATTCTCTTGTCCCTATGAAACATTTATTTGAATGATCGTTTATATTTATGCTGCATTTGTAGCCTTGTGGACCTCCTTTGTGCTCACTCAACAAATTGCAACTGTCATTTATTTCAGATAGGAGGCCAAATTCATCACATATGCTCAGTCCCCTTGATAGCTAAGCATTCCTAGTTTCTCACAACTCATACCAGCTTACATACTATGCTTCTCTCACAATCATTCTCCGACAGTCCAAAGTCATCTTCCACTGCTGTTCCAGATCCTCCCCCAAAGAGCTTTCTCAGCCGGTACTTATTTTTGTTTTTGATGTGATCATCACGTGTTCCTTTTGAAGAGCAATATGTTTGTAAACATTTTCTGTTTGGTATGATAAGACGTTTGTTTTTGTTGAGGACAGCGGATAAACAGGATATAATTTTCCTGTTAAGGATTTGCATTGGTAAGGGAGTTTGCATCCGTGACAATATACTCCCTTAAATGGGTGCTGCTTGACCAGGCACTGGATATTATGAGGGAGAGTGCATATTGCAAGTGTTAGTATGTTGTTCTATGTTTCCAAGAAGGAATAGATGTGATAGAATTTTACAGTGGCATGATAGAAAAAATTGCACAATGAACTTGGAGATGATGCATGCACATTAAAAGGATGATGCAGTGAGAGAATACAAGAATTTATGCAGTAATTTATGCCAGGAGTGGGGCTCCTTTTCCAAGTCTCCCCCCTTTCCAATGTCTAGCAGTGATATATAGATGGTTTGCTGTGCTGCAAGATGTAACGAGTGCTATTACAGCATGCCTGTGCTAGAGGTTGTGCAATCATGATGGTTGCACTAATATAACCACTCTCATCACTGTACAGAATTTTGATAAGGGTACAATGGTAACATTAAGTACTAAACTATGCCTTCTGTCCACATGAAGTAAAAATGTATTCTGATAAGAGTTGGTGCATGTGTGAGTTTTTATTACCTGCTGTGTGTGCAGGTAACTAAATATGATCTGGTGTGGGTAGTATTTATGTGAGAGATCCGACTCAAGGAAAGTGTGATAGATCTGTTGTCATTATCGTCACCGTTTTCAATTAAGATGTGTCTTAATAGTGATGTAATAGAGTACTGTGCAGTTTTTCAACCGAGAATGTTTGACTGATCTTTTGAAATGCATCTTTTACTCACATGCATGTACAACAGTACAAGAGCACAATTATTGTGGCTGGCAATGAGAATTCAAATGGAAAGAGAGGGAATGCTTTGCTATATCTATATATGGCAAGAGAATTAGTCGTCTACATTGACAGAATGGACCTCTACTTTGTAGCTTAACAGATAGTGTGCAAAAAAGCAGTCATTTGAATATGTGGCATACCAACATTTTGGTGATAATTAGCTTGGTGGGGAAAGACCAGTTCACACTATTTCAGCCAAATTCCTGAGACTGCTATATATTACACACATAGAATTGATTCACCTGCTCGTGTACAGCAGTTACACTTGAAATGTTATTCAGGCTACGGCCTTAGTGGGTCATCACCATCTTCACTGTGTCTACACTCACTGTGTCTACAAATGTCAACTTCATCACATGCAATAGCTTCATGTGTGGAGTCTAAGGACATTTGATGGCTTACATTTGAAGTAGCTCTAGAATGGCTCACTATAAAGACATACAGGAACATTATCTAGAATGACCACCATTACACCTTCAACCAATTGTAGTGCATAGAAGAGCAAAGAAGAGGAATTGGCATGTGACTTGTTACAGACGTTACCATCAACTGCTTGTAAGTTGGGAGTGTCAAGAATGAAGGGACACTTGGCTCGAGTCTGCAGGTCATCTGAAAGTAAGAAAATGGCCACATCCTTTATCTTGGAGGAGATAACCTTGAGGCAGAAGCAGATGACATTACATATACACTATATCCTCTCTGAACAGCTGAACAGATACTGACCCTAATCTTAACAGACACTGATCCTAATCTTATTCACCAAGAAATCAATGGACTTCCAGTCAAGATCAAATGCGACGTTTGGACTACTTGGGCATGTGAATTGTTACCAATATGGAAGGGGGGGAGGAGGGTGTCTACGTTGCATCTTACTATTGATTTTTTGTTGTGTAATAGAGTGCCATGCACTTTTGCAACTGAGAATGTTTGAATGTTCTTCTGTGCCTTTGAGATGCTCCTTTCACTCATCATAAACATGCAAGGGAGAACTCAATTTCTTGCAAGCTGTGCCTTCTTTTTATTCATTAATTTCCTCGCTCTTTTTATTCATTAATTTCCTCACTCTTTTTATTCATTAATTTCCTCACTCCTGGTTATTTTCCAGAAGCTATATATATGGCTATGAATCATATTTGCAATTTGAGCTCTTTTTTTGTAACATGATCATTTCTCATATATTACCACTACTGAATACTTAGAGCAATCAAATATTTTGGTGTATACATAAACTTACACAATACATATTATACATGTATATAACTATATAAATATGTATTCTTCTGGAAAATGCTAATTGGACATGGGGTGGATTAACTTTGATAGAAAAGGTAATTGTATATTGACAGGAAGTTTTCATGTCAATACCTCAGGGGTCAGATTACCTCAGTGTAGACTGGTCAGAAATGTCTCCTTGAAAGACGGAGATTATGGTGACAGTGTGTCTCCACTCTTCTCCAGTATGACCACAGAACCTTCACCTTAACTTTTAAAAATCCTGTATGGAAAATTGCACTATACACTTCCTGATATATTGACCTTTTACTTGACATAACTGAAGCCATAAAAAACACAAATATTTCCTACAGCTTGCATTTCCACCAGCTGATCATGCACCCATTCAGTAATGGCTTCTGTGCACATGATGGGATAATTTTCTAAACATAGATTATTAGTTTTTCAACCCTCTTGGAAATGCTGAGAGGCTACAACACTGACCAAGCAAGGTAAGAAATGATGGAGCCAAAGGCATTTTCAGTTGCCAAAACTATATACCAGAACCAACTCTAGACTAATCCACTAATCAAGCAAGTCATCTGTTTCAAGGACTGGTCTGCTATGATCTGATGGACTTGAGAATGGGTTGATGATAGGTTGATATGTTTCAGCGGTGTTTTAGGATTTAATTAAAATAATATAGATTGTTATTAGGTTAGTTACTACATAGTCCCACACTGTGCTGTAATATATATATGATGGCCTTAACAGGCTCAGTAATATCAAGATTAAATCATTAATTTCTTGCTTATTCTGTAACTTGATTTGCATTTGGACTTTTAGTCCCTTTTAGTCCCTGAATGTAATAAAAAGCAATCACAACCCTGGCCTCCACACCCCTGGCCTTCTTACAAAGGTATTGGTTAGTCTTCTCCTTTTTACATACATGCAACAGAAATTCCACATACAAAGCGGTGTCACCTCTGTCTCCATAGTTCGTTAGTCATCACGTTTCTATTAGTGAGGTGTTGTGAGATACCCTACTAGAGACTCGCTCGCATAATTGAACCAACTTTTACTTTAGGAAAATTGTAATCCACTACTACAATTTAACATCCCAGCAGAGGCCAGAACGGAGTTAGACGTTCTAGCAGAACTAATAAATCCACAACTAAACCCTTTCCAAGCGTAGAGATTTCAAGGTTTGATCAAGAGAGCTAAGCGAGAATAGAGTGGGTTGGTGCGCGACACAAGAAAGCCGATTCACAAACTTAGACGGGAACATTGCTAATTAATTGTTGTGACGTGTCCCACCATGAACTTGATAATGAGTACACCATAAATTTAATGGGGGGACTATACCAAAACAGGAAGAGAAAAAAGACTAATAGGCATTTCTGTGTTTCCGCGCATGCGCGAACCGCTTGCTTATGCTTATATAATTGGCAGCAAGTGCGGATCATTCAATTCAGGCCACAATGTCAAGAATGGGAGCAATAACTTCTCTAACACTTATGGCAGTTCTAACAACTACCTTCGGATGCAAGTTAGAACACTCCAAAACTGCCTACTTCGAACATCATTTCACCAGTAATATAGAAGGCACCGACTATGTCTGCATCCATGTGAATTCCAGTCAGTCTATACAGACATGTGGAGGTGGCTGTCCTGGTTATTTTAGGCATGATCCAGTCTATACACTTGGAAATGAAAACTTGGACTACCGTGCTAACAGATCATGTTCTGGAGAGCACTCGCAGTGCTGCAGAGCGCTCACCAAAAGAACTATTTCAGTGGAACTAACTTTTGTCTGTGTGAATTCAAAACAGCTTAATGCGAGTGATCTTTTTCTGGACAAGGTGAAGATACGGATCCTTTACAATGCTAAATTACTCAATCAACAGGGAAAATACACTTACATGATTAAATCTGAGGTGGTCCCTAACCAACAAATTGCCACAAGTTGTGGATGCACGCGGTGTTACGGTCCAAGTGGAGTGAATGAAACCACCTGCTACAATTTGGCCCAGCCACTCCAGTAAAACACTAACAGTGTCTGCATATTCCGTTCATTATATATTATATTCATTCATTGTACAACAATCTATTTCCATCATCATTTATCTAGTCTCATCAATGGCCACATACACTTACAATCAATTTGGTCTAATAAATTTTGCAATTTCAATCTTACTAATTAATACCTAATTGTGCTCTAGTAGCCCACAAGAATAAATAGTCTAATAGTATGATTTAAAAGAACATAGTTGGAATATATATATGCAAATGCTCAACAGAGATTTTGATCATCTGTTATTGTAGAAATAAAGTGCATTTTTATGGATTATAACATCGTGTTTTTGGTATAGAGATAAGCAGGGAATTTCTAGATTTTTTAAAGGGGGATATGCCATGAAATCTATATGAAGTCTGACTATAAAGATTAATACGCCGCCCACTAGATATATTCTCAATGAACTCTCAGTTGGCATAACAACACTACAATAACCTTCTCAATCATCAACTTCAAATGTATCGTATTCTCATAGAGGAAATACAATTTGAAGTTAGTTATTGAGAAAGTGATTGTAATATTTTACTAAATAAAATATATATATTATGCAGGTGACATATTAACAAATATACCGAGTTTATTAACATCTAATTAACACATGCTAGTTATAAAGAATCAAATTACACACACAAAAAAAGACAACCATGACAAAAACAACAAAGTCAAGGAGGTGGAGATGGTGCCCAAAACTGCTCAGCATTCCCCCTCTGTATCGCCACAGACAGACGTTGAAGGAGGTATCTACTGGAGTTGGGATCTCTGGTAGATGCATGTAATCTCCTTCCAAATTCCTCACAAACAATCGTGCCTCAGGCCCCAACACACTCACACATCTCCACCGCAAAGAGCACAAAGAAATGGCTGCTCTCAAGGTGTGCGTATTTGGTCTTCTTTAATTCCTCTCTGTGCTTAGCTACCAATCCCGCTCCACAGGTAGCTCTGGCAATGTTTGATGGTGCAAATGTATCAGGACAAGTAGCATCCCACACCAATACCTTGCCCATTTTCCAAGGCACCATACTCACGTCATCCGGTCTTTTTCAATATGAGCGGAAAAGATCGTGAGGTTCCAGTCTAGAAGGGATCCCAGCAGATGATAGTGACCTATGAATTATGTCGTTGATTGATGCATGTCTAGGATGACGACCATCACTGAACCGGCAGATTAGACCATGTCTGGCCCAGCAATCAATACTAGCACCACCACAATGATGGCATGCATGTGGCTGAGAAAGACATGTTCCCAAACGAAGGCCCACTGAAATACCCACCGAAACATCGTTCATGCAAAGACCAAGAGATTGAATTGGGAGAACAACTCAACCACACACCTGCTTCAGACATGACATAGCCAGAAGCCTTGCACAAGACACCTCATCCCTGGCACCATCCAACAAAGCATCTGCCATAGCACGTATTTTACATGCGTCCCATGTCTTTTGCTGACACTACCTGGTTGGATGGGTCTGAAGGAGGGAAGTCATGGCCCTGCTTCCAAATGGCTAGAACATCATTCAGAAACAGGGGGAGGGGGGGGGGGGGGGCAGATGAAATGTGGTAGAATATGGCCAGAGCAGACGATCTATTGGCAGAGGCCAAATAAGCAGAAGGGGCCACTTGTACTGCTCTCCTAATTCCCAAACCCCCAAACTTGATAGCTTGGTTCCATGCTGAGTCTAAAACATCAAAATATTTGTTGGTAATGGAACTAACTATCTCCTTTAGAGTGTCATCAAAATCCTGTAGTTTGCTTGACTGAAAACATGGTGCAGTATGAAGTAGGTAAAGCAACCTGGGAATGGAGAAGGAAGTTAATTGAAGCCAAATTTTTGTAAGTTAATTAGGTTTACAGAGACTAACAAAAAACAAAATTTCTGACACAATTTAGTAATACAATATGAAATAAATGTGTTGGCACAGAGGGGGGAAATAGTATTCATTGAATGTTAGGGCAGTTATCATGAATCACCCTGATCTGCAAATAGTATTTGAATGTTAGGACAGTTATCATGAATCACCCTGCAACCATAGATCTGTAAATAGTATTTGAATGTTAGAGCAGTTATTATGAATCACCTTGCAACCATAGATCTGTAAATGGAACTTGGGCTGGTTTTAAAATTGAAAAAAATATTAGAAACACCAAAAATCTTCCAAAAAAATAGACCTTAGCTGTTCTTATATTGGCAGGAATAATTATAATTGCTCACCAACGGTACAGATCTGCAGTAATTGTCCTACTGATTTAACATATCTGTTATAGAGAAGGTTGTTTAAGAAACCTGAAGGTCTAACAACTAGAGGCCCAATAACATAATTTTTGTATATATATTTCGTGCAGATCATTAAAGATAATTTTGTCCGGTTGCTTTAAAAGATTATCCACTTATTGTAGGTGTGGTCAGTGGCAACAAAAGGAGATAATAATAATAATAATAATAATAATAGTAGTAGTAGTAGTAGTAGTAGTAGTAGTAGTAGTAGTAGTAATAATAATAATAATAATAATAATAATAATAATAATAATAATAATAATAATAATAATAATAATAATAATAATAATAATAATAATAATAATAATAATAATAATAATAATAATAATGGTGGTGGTGGTGGTGGTGGTGTGATGATGATGATGATGATGATGATGATGATGATGATGATGATGATGATGATGATGATGATGATGATGATGATGATGATAATGATAATAATAATAATGATGATAATTAATAATGATAATGATAATAATGATAATGATAATAATGATGATGATAATAATGATAATGATAATAATTATAATGATAATAATGATAATGATAATAATGATAATGATAATAATGATAATGATAATAATGATAATGATGATAATGATGATAATGATAATGATGATAATGATAATAATGATAATGAAAATAATGATAATGATAATAATGAATAATAATGATAATAATGATAATGATATTAATAATGATGATAATGATAATAATAATAATGATAGTGATAATAATAATAATGATAATAATTGATGATAATAATGATAATGATAATAATGATAATGATAATATTAAAAAAATTAAAAAAACTGACTTGTAATATGGATGCCAAAATTTGTCTGTTTAGTTAGCTCCGTCTAGTCTTGTTTAAACTAGGTCTTGTTGTGGCTATCTACCTTTTGAGGGTTGAATAGACTATTTAGAAGCCACTGGCCAAGTAGGTCATTTGTGAGGCTGAATCTTGCTATTTCCATTTGATGCCCACCTCCGCATGGAAGGTTGTAGTGTTTCCAGCGATGTGCGAAGCCAGGATGTCAGCTCCAGAGTCAGCCAATCTACTACACAGTCCACTACCTCCTCCTCATCTCGGGCTATATGTCCAGTTTGCAAGAGATCCATACATTTGACTCAGTGTGGGGTTTTCAAGGTTCATGGTCGAATTGGCTGCCGCTGTCCAGGCTCCCGATCTTTTCCCATACTTGAGGACAGGTCATGTCAGGTTTCCAGTGGTGATGAGATGTCTTCCCAGGCTTCTCAGAGTGATTCTCGTTTGTTTGGCCTTCCAAACCCTTCCGTTAAGCTTCTTAGAGGCTGCCATGTGCTTCTAGAAATTTTGCAGCTTCTAAGTTTGCTGTTATTCTTGAAGAAGTTTCCTCTATTTCCTCCATTAATGATGTTGGCAAATGGGATCGCCTTTTTAATTTCCCTTCTCGGTGTTTCAGAGTCATGGGTGCCTTGCTTCTCACACCAACTCATTAATCCAGTCTGAATCCAATCTCTCACTTACTTCGAATCCTCGGCCCTGTAAATCCATTTTTCGTTGTACTCAACATGACCACTTACAATATCTGGCTAAGAGGGTTGCTTCTAAGCTTAATGATGGAGATTTTAGAGGGGCTGTCCGTATTGCAAGCTCGGATGATTCTTTGGCTGATTTCAGTGAAAGCACTCTGAAGTCCTTGCGGGATAAGCATCCTCCACCTCAACCAAATTCAGTCATCCCCCCAGCTCCAATTTTAGCTGATGATGTTCCACCTTTTGAAGTTTCACCTTCAGTTGTGGCTAAGGCCATTCGCTCTTTTCCTTGCGGATCTGCTGGAGGACCAGATGGTTTACGTCCTCAACATCTTAAGGATATGATCAGCAAGTCTGCAGGTGATGGGGCTCCCTTACTGGTCCTCCAGCAGATCCGCAAGGAAAAGAGCGAATGGCCTTAGCCACAACTGAAGGTGAAACTTCAAATAATAATAATAATAATAATGTAGATACTATACTTTGTATCCTCAGATATTACACACTTGGAAGTTTTATCAAGGAATACCTTATAACACGTGCTACTATAACTACACGACCTTGAATCCTCAAATATTAGATACTTTGAAGCTTTGTCAAGGAACCTTGTAGCACATGCTACTATAACTACATGACCTTGTATCCTCAGAGATTGGACACTTTAAAACTTTGCCAAGGATCATTATAGCATGTGCTGCTATAACTGCATGACCTTGTATCCTCAGAGGTTGGACATTTTGAAACTTTATCAAGGAACCTTTGTAACCTAAACTGTTCAAAGCTTTACTTTAAGTGAGAGGGCATGACATCATTCAGCTTCCCATGCGTGTTTGACTGGTGACTGAGGAATGACGTTGGTGATACGAAGCTTCCTCCGGCAAAATTTGCTGATACAACTATCCTGTTTGATCCCTCCAGGATGCAGCTGCACCCCAAGGTTGCGTCTCCTTACTTGCTAGACAAATTGGGGTGTGTGAAAGTCACAAATAAATGGTCCAGGCTAAAAGTTGTCTGCACAAAACTGATTTTCTCTTCCTCAAACTCTGTGGTTTAGTGTTCATGCTAACCCTGGTTCTACCCGACCAATCAAATAGGTGGAACAACAGCTACTGTTCGGTACTTTTAAATTAATATACCTGCTTCCTCTCCGCATGGTCTTAGCGTGGGCCTTTGAAGTCGGTGTAGTGAGGGAGATTGTGTGTGCTACAAGATGAATAAGGGCAAAAGCTTGAGGACAGAGAGTATAAATGTGTAGACAACCTGGCTATTTGTAGAATTACTATTTTAAACCAAATAAATTTAATGACAAACTGGAACTGTCCCTGCATCTGTCAACAGGTCAACTTATGTGGTGCCTTAACTGGTACTAAATGATATCATCAAGTATGACCTGGTATGGATTCTTCCTGGTATTGGTATTTATTATCATGAGGTTTGTTACCGTGGTATTCATTATTCTCTTAGTTATTATCTAGGTATTTGTTATGATGAGGTTTGTTACTGTGGTATCCATTATTCTGGTATTTATTAAGGTTTGTTACCGTGGCGTTCATTATTCTGGTATTTGGATGTATTATCATGAGGTTTGTTACCGTGGCGTTAATTATCCAGGTGTTTGTTATGATGTTTATCATTCTCCTTGTGGACGTTTCTAGTGCCCGAATTTAGTCTCGGTGTGAATCTCTACTCTGAGCATGCACGGATATCAAAGTCATTAGCAAGACCACCCATGGGTTCTGGTTATTAGCTAGCCATCTAAGAAGCAGGTAACCTGCCACTTCCCCCAACCCTTGCATATGTGTAAAGACCACACCTACTATGATGGATGATTAGCACATTTATTAGGTAACACCTACATGGTCTCATTTGGAAAAACCAGTCTTATATATATATATATTAATGTAACTGGAAGCATCATGTCTTAACTCTAAATCTTGCAAGCTAAGATTATAGGTTACTCCATATAGTGCACTATTGTTATTGGAAGAAAACACTGGAAGTTGTTGGATCGCAGCACTCTAATACCCAGGGGGCGAAATAGGTTTAACACACATGGCGTGCTGTAAAAGGTTGGCTGCCAAAAATTGTATATGGACAACCTTGTACAAGCTACTGGAAATCCGTAGGAAGCCTCTGAACAACATTAACTCTTGTACATGAATATCGCACTTTTGGCATGAACAGTCATTGTGATTTATCATTGTCCCACAAATGGAATTTAGTTCTAGTAACCCCAAAGTCTATAACTAACAACTTGTACTAACTGACTACAGTAGCAACATTAACCTTTGTCTACTAATAGTCAAGGCACTCTTGCTAATTACTAGCATTGTACATGGTTGAATTAAAGCCCACCACCACATGGTATTTGTTTAGCTCCTATACTGGCAAGAATTGGCAGGTGACTGTGCCTAGAGCTAGAGTTGACCATTGGTTTAGGTAAGTACATTAATTATGCCAGCTAGTGCTAGTGGTAGTAGCACCTATCACAAACCCCTACTTCCTGACTCAAGTGCAGAAATATCGAGTTTGCCAGCAGGTTAAAGTACAGCTGTTAAAAAAGAATAGTGGCCTTTTTGCTGATAGTAATGCTACAAGAAAATGCAGCAGTAGCTATGAAAGTTATGAGACAGCAAATTGTTCAAATAAATTTCCACTAAATAACTATTTTCTCCCATTATGTCAGTTTATGTTGTAGGTAGTGTGCTGGAGGGAGCCGTGTTTCTGGAATGACTGAAGAGAAGGTGTGAAGACATGCTTACACACTACCTACACCAAGTGTGTCATATGTCAAGGACCTGCAATCAAACAACTCTTGAACATTCAGCTATCAACAGCCCCAAAACTTCTTGTAGCCATGAACTGTCGACAGGACGAGACCTACAGAAGGTTGCACCATGATCTAACCAAGGATTCATGGGTGGCAGAGAAGTCACCCAAGTGGCATGCCAAATGCAGAAATTTGTACATCAATGAAAAGAGCTACAGACTAGCAGAAAAGAGGCATCCAGGAGCAAGCTGCACAATGCTGGCTCAGCCAGAATGCAGTACCTCAACCAAAATGTCCATCATTCCAAGCAGGCATTGCACAGCAGCATTTGATGCCAAGAGTACATGTATCGGTGGCTGAAAGGCAAGACACCTACAGCCAGGGTGTCAACAGAAACCAGCCAACAGGCAATCATTGAGAAAGCCAAGAAACTGAGTAGAGAGGACATTTTGCAAAAACTGATTGGGAAAGGACATGACATGGTCGCAAATGACATTTCATATCACACATACCATGCATGAATGCATTCAAGGCAACATGAGTCCCGACTGGTAAATCTGCACAGAAGAATCTGTATGATGTGGCTTTGAATCATCTGGTGGAGCAGCTAGAAATATTCCTGTTCCAGGAGAAACGTGGCTTCCTGATCAAGTCCTTGCGGGGGGACAATTACCTGGTGTTTCTCCGGGAGCTAGGAGTAAAGCCTGCAGACACGACTGAAATGTAAACTGCAGCAGAAATTTGGGAAACGCATCTCTATCATCAACCAAACCAGTGGGTCTGCCTTCATCTGTGCATCTTCCATACCGCTCGGTAATGTCCTTGAGAAACTGAGGGCAGAGAGCCAAATTGATGAACAGCGGATAATACTGCGTGCAGCCAAAATACTGAGAGGAGACATCAAGACATGCAGGAAGGAGAGACAACAAGAGCACTTAACTGAAATTTCATATGCTGCTGCTGAGAAGATGATTCCTGATTCTCTCTTCGACTTCACAGCCATGCTGCTCTGTGACAGACCAAGTATAACACCCCAAAGACAGCCTCTGAGCTCAGGACGAGTGTTTGTTGATCAGTCTGTTAGGGAAAAGGCATTTATAGTGTCCCAACAGCTCGTACAACATGTGGCTGGGGTACCTATTACCACTGGGGATTGCCACAACCTACCACATTTGCAAACAGACACGTAGCAAGTCCCTGATAACACTCAACAACAGACTTGGCCAAGGTATCAGCTATGATCGTCTGCAACAACAGCTGACTACACAAAGTGCCAACATGAACGAACAGGTGGAGGAAGATGGGATCTATATTCTAGAAAATATGTCTCACAGCGATGAGGTCCTCCATGTCTTTGCAATGGACAATTTGGACTGGAAGAAGAAGACACTTGAAGGCAGCAGTTTCAATGCAACAACCACTATCATCATTGAAAATGCAGAACAAGATGAGTCAAGTGACAACACCTGACAAATTGAGAGTATCAGTCTTCCCACTGCACCTTCAGAGAAACGGAAGACCCTATCAAATGTTCCCGCTGCTGCAATTCCTGCCTGCCACATCTCTGCTAGTGATAGGAGGAATCCAGATCACTCAGCAGTATCGAAGCTGTTGGAAGTTTGGAAACATCTGACAACACTGCAGAGGAGATGATACTTGTTTGGCATCTTGGGCCACAGGTCATAACATCACAGCTTCTAGATGTGTCGTATGAGGGAGAGGCTTGCTTGCCTGGATTTTCTGTATTCTGTGCGAGGCTGCTACCACACCACAAGCCAAGCAAGTTTGGGTACTTACCACTCATACCTGAACCTCCAACACACCCAGCAGTTCTGAAAGAAGAGATGACATGGCTGGTCAAGACAGCACATGCTCTTGGTGACAAATGGACTGTCATTACTGTTTCTAATGTATATAAGAAGGCAATTATTAGTTTGTGGAAGCTGATGTACACGCTATTCAAAGCTAAGTCAACTTTTCATCAGCAAATACAATAAAAAAAACCACTCCCTGAAGCTGCTCTCTGTTGTTTGTGGAATTGAGGTCAACATTTCATATTTATAAGGACGTTGTATTGTGAACTATTAGCAACAGATTGAAGTGCAACAAGCACACAATGCACACGATGGAATCGATTGCCTTCTGTCATATTGTGAACCTGCCTTTAGCCATACACCTAGTGCTAGCCCTAGTTCTAGCCCAGTTCTAGCCCTAGTTCTAGCCATAGTTCTAGCCCTAGTTATAGCCCTAGTGCTAGTCCTAGTTCTAGCCCTAGTTTTAGCCCTAGTTCTAGCCCTAGCTCTTATTCCAGGATCAATGCATAGTCGGTCACCTTTGTCAAATATTCCATGGCATCCTAATACTGTATACTGAGTGTATAGGACATTTCCATGAAGGAGGGGAGGGGCAAGGGAAGGGATGTGATGTTGTCGAGTGATTGCTTGTTGGATGCAGGGTGAGACTGGGATGAAAAGACTGTGTGAGGTGTACAGCAGTACAGGGAGGTGTGTGCTGGTCGGGAGGTGTGTACTGGTATGGGTGGTGATCATGTGGAAGAGGAGAAGGAGCAGGTGAAGGTGGTGATGGTGCACTTTCCTCATCGTGGAGTACGTGATGTCACCCAACACTTGAGGCAGGAAGGACTTCTGACACGGAGAGAAAGAGGAGGTGGGCAGAGGAAGATGACAGGTGATGGAGATGGAAGAAGTTCTAGTGAGCATAAATTATTGTTGCACTCGACTTCTCCTCTTTCCTCCATTCCTTCCTTCTCTCCTCCATTCCTTCCCACTCTCATCCATTCCTTCCCTCTCTCCTCCACTCCTTCTCTCCTCCATTCCTTCCTTATCTCCTCCACTCCTTCCTTCTCTCCTCCATTCCCTCCTTCTCTCCTCCATTCCTTCCTTATATCCCACTCCTTCCTTCTCTCCTCCATTCCTTCCTTCTCTCCTCCACTCCTTCCTTCTCTCCTCCATTCCTTCCTTCTCTCCTCCATTCCTTCCTTCTCTCCTCCACTCCTTCCTTCTCTCCTCCACTCCTTCCTTCTCTCCTCCATTCCTTTCTTCCCTCCTCCACTCCTTCCTTCTCTCCTCCACTCCTTCCTTCTCTCCTCCATTCCTTCCTTCTCTACTCCACTCCTTCCTTCTCTCCTTCATTCTTTCCTTCTCTCCTCCACTCCTTCCTTCTCTCTTCCACTCCTTCCTTCTCTCCTCCACTCCTTCCTTCTCTCCTCCACTCCTTCCTTCTCTCCTCCATTCCTTTCTTCCCTCCTCCACTCCTTCCTTCTCTCCTCCACTCCTTCCTTCTCTCCTCCATTCCTTCCTTCTCTCCTAAACTCCTTCCTTCTCTCCTCCTCTTCCTTCTCTCCACATTCCTTCCTTCTCTCCTCCATTCCTTCCCTCTGTTCTCCATTCCTTCCTTCTCTCCTCCATTCCTACCTTCTCTCCTCCATTCCCTCCTTCTCTCCTCCATTCCTTCCTTCTCTTCTCCACTCCTTCCTTCTCTCCTCCACTCCTTCCTTCTCTCCTCCATTCCTTCCTTCTCTCCTCCATTCCTTCCCACTCTCCTCCATTCCTTCCTTCTTCTCCATTCCTTCCTTCTCTCCTCTATTCCTTCTTTCTCTCCACCATTCCTTCACTCTCTTCTCCATTCCTTCCTTCTCTCCTCCATTCCTTCCTTCCCTCCTCCACTCCTTCCTTCTCTCCTTCATTCTTTCCTTCTCTCCTCCATTCCTTCCTTCTCTCTTCCACTCCTTCCTTCTCACCTCCATTCCTTCCCTCTCTCCTCCACTCCTTCCTTCTCTCCTCCATTCCTCCCTTCTCTCCTCCATTCCTTCCTTCTCTCCTCCATTCCTTCCTTCTCTCCTCCATTCCTTCCTCCTCTCCTTCACCCCTTCCTTCTCTCTCTTCACTATCCATTCCTTCTCTCCTCCTCCTTAATTCCTTGTGTCTCTCTGCCATTCCTGTCGCTCTTCTCCATTTCTTCTGGCCTCTCTCCTGCTTTCTATTATGATATCATCGCTCTCTCCAGAGTCTCTCAATGCATCCATGATAGAAAGCAGTGAAGATGATGAGAGTGAACAGGAATTTTAAAAAGAGCAGCAATTGAGAGACCACACCCCTAACAGTGCCACATATTCAGAGGGTAATGAATATGATTGCATTTCTAATGGGAAGAGTCCTGAAGTGGGAGTGTCCAGTGGGTATGGTGTGGGCGTGTCCTACTATGTGTCTCGGCTATGTGCTGCCATGGAACTGCAATGGTTGGAGGAATATCTGCTAGACGAGGCCAGAGACAGGACTGTGGATGGTAAGGTTTAATAGCTGGGAGTTTACCTTGCTTCACACCAGACGTGGCAATGTAGCAAAACTGCTGAAGTGTGATGTGGTGTAATGGAATGAATGTAGTTGATGTGTGATGCAGGTTGATGGAGTGTAACTAATGTGTGATATAGTTTAATGTAGTGTAATGCAGTGTAGCTATATATGATACAAGATATTTTTGAGGCATTCTTTTACATTCTTGCTGCCAGTGTGCTTGCTTGAGGGTTAAGGAGTTTGTCCGTGCATCACTGATATGATAATCTCACTTTCCCATCCAACAGTGATATCTATCCATCCACAAAAGATCATTGATGACTCTCTCGCATATGTCAATACTCTCAGAGGAAGGTATGACACAGTCACTTGCCCTCATAAGGCATTGCTTTACTTTATATGCAGGTGGTATATATATCATAGGGCCAACTTGGAGGCAGAGTTCAGTGCAATAAGTCCAATCATGTCCAGTGCTCACAACCTTTCCTAAGTTATCCTGCCATACTTGACTAGCCAGGGATGCCTCTGCTGAAGGGACTGGACATACAACATGTACCCAGAATCAGGGCAGGGGTTAAGGGACTCTAGGGCTAGGGCCACGGGTTGGTGCTATTCTAGGATTAGACACGGGTATTTCAGGACTAGGGAGATCCTAGAGGTGTTGCAAATATCACAAGAATCTTGGGATGTCATAGGAAAGGTTGAGAAGGACTGGACATGTCTCATTGAGTCAGCATGTTTCACAACTGAAGTTATGCCTATAGAGCCATAATGTGTAATTAGATTATTATTCCCCCATCCCACTGCCTGGAGCGATGCTTTCTAAACTCATACAGAGCAAAACTTTATGTACATCCTATAGATGGGTGGGAGGAGGTGTGTGTGGTTGCCATTAACAACACGGTTGCAAGAGCCCTGGATGCCGAGGACTTCCAACTACTGCTAAAAGCTCTGGGCTTCAAACAACCGTCAGAGCAGGTAACTAGGAGTAAAACCTATAACTCTAACTCTAATGCTAATGCTGATTTGTTAGTAGTAGGTGTATTGATCTGCTGTACTCATGCTATGAGTTTGACAATTTTGTACCTGTGAATATTATTTTGTAATCTGAATATATACTGAGGAGGTAATGTATACTTATATATATAGGATGCTTTCTGGAAGATACCCTCGTCCATGTCTCCCCAGACACCCACTCAAGCAGCACATGTCCTCAGGCCAAGTCATGAAGCACCTGTTGAAGGTAGTCCTGAAACTTCAGACCCTGAGTATGAGGAGAGGGAGGTGTCACACAATAACATTTTGGAATTGTTACAGAGGAGTAGGCAGAAGTCCCCATTTACAAATAGCATGCCTCCTCTCAGCAAGCCAAGTCCTAAAAAGCCTCGACTAGCACTCAGAAGTGAGCTTCTGGAATCGGACAGTGACCTGTCTCCCCAAGAAGTTGTGGTTGCAAGTGCTCGTGTCATGAAAAGAAAGAAGAAGCGAAAGAAGTTTTTATTTGAGGCTGACACAGATGAGGAGGAGAGTGGAAGTGACGAGGTGGAGAGTGGAAGTGATGAGGTGGAGAGTGGAAGTGACAAGGTGGATAGGAATGAAGTGGGAGAAATGGATGTGGAAGATGTGCAAGGAAGGGAAGAGGAGGAGGAGGAGGGTAATGGTGATTGTGAGGAGAGTGAAGATGAACACAGACTATGCATAGTGGTGGAATAACAGTAGCATTAATACCAGATCTTGTTAATAATTGCTAATTTACTGCAAACGTATTTCAGAGGTAAAGTCCATTGACACTTCTTATATTCAGAATAGCTCCTACACTAGCATGACAGTGTATCCAAAATGTATTCGGTTGCTAAACCATTTTTATCTGATAAATATATATATATCTTGCAGAGGAAATGAGGAGGACCGTGCTCTATACAAGTAACAGAACTTGTAGAGGACTGACTACCGCAATAATCGGAATAAAACTTCAGCGGTATTGTCGCAGGGCGACCTTGTGGTCAGTGAAGAGACTCAATGGAATGTGTAAATTAATGTATTGGTTAAAGACTAAACCCACAGAACATTTGTATGTGTGTTAGTTAGAGTACTGTTGGACAGTTGCGATTGGTTGTGGTTAATGGTGTTACATCTGTGTTGTGACGCTAAGATCCAGACTGGGCTGCGAGCCTACTTAAGGGCAGCAGTTATTACAGGCTGGGTCGGTCCATCTGTGAGTCGTTGTGCTGGAGTTGTGAAGTGTGTGACTGTAATAATAAATATTGTGAGCTTGTATTGATGAGCATATTGGTAGTGAGTGCACTACTTGGTGGCAGCGTATTGAGTACCGCTTGCGAGATACAGTTCTGAGGGCATTTGAGAGGAGTGCCCTTGGACAACTGGTGACAGCGGTGGGATAGCAAGTGTTTGTACTAGCTACAGACCAGAACTACTAGCCAACAGCTTAGCTAAGCTACTTGTTGTATCGATTTACTTGTTGTATCGATTGCAAGGTTGATTGTGTGAACTGTCAAATCGAATCACGGCTTCTTCGTGTAAAAGTGCTTGGCTTCAAAATGAAAGAAAAGACAGACTTCCGAAATTGAGGAAGCGGACCAAGGAGATGTGGTAACGACAACAGAAGTCATGACGCTGATCCTCCAGATGAACGAACAGCGGGACAAGGAACGGAGAGGTGAGACGCAACAGAGGGATCGAGAACGTCGAGAAGATGAGGAACGGAGAGAACGATGGTATAAGGAAGAGACTGAACGCAGAGAAAGAGAGCATCGAGAAGAGATGGAAATGCAAGCGAGACGTTGGGAGGATCTATTGCTGAGAACTGGAGGAACGACACGGAGTGGATCAAGTGAGATAACAGAGTCCTTTCCCGGAACAGACTCAGGACGCAGAGAGAAGGTGGAAAGGTTTCGCAAGATGGCACCAGGAGAGGAGGTAGAGACTTACTTCTCTTCTTTTCAGGCACATATGTCTACCTACCGTGTGGACAAGTCAGAGTGGACACGTTATTTGGCTCCACTGTTAGACCCCCATCCCAACCGGGTCTACATTAACTTGGAGGAGAGTGAGCGACTCAACTATGACATTGTGAAGAAGGCACTCTTAAACCACTTCCAGGTGACTCAGATGACCTACAGAACAAAGTTGGACCAACTTAAGAGACAGTCAGGAGAGACGTGGGTGACGGCAGGAGACCGAGGAAAGTCAATTGCAAGAAAGTGGATTGCAGACTGCACGAGCATGGAGGAGGTGGCAGGATTGATTGCTCTGGATTTGTTATTGAAGGGAATGCCCAGGCAACTTGCCACATATGTCAGAGACCGAAAGCCCAAGACAGTCAGGGAAGGAATGGAAGCAGCAGATGACTTTATGAGTATCCGAGGGTGGAACTACGACACAAGTTCAGAAGCGGAGAGACCGCTAGGAAAACAGAACAGGCGAGAGGATAGAAGCCGCCCGCCATTGAAAGAAGTTATTATCGAAGAGATCGAGAAGAAACCAGAGAAGGTGTTCCTAAGCCTAACAAGGAGAGGGAACAGATGTCATTGCCAGGGAAGACACCATTCAAGTATGACAAGCAGTATAAACCGAGGTGCTTTAAGTGTAACCAACCAGGGCACTTTGCTGCAGAGTGCCACTCTAAGGCAAATGTGAACAAGAACAAGTTGGAAGATGTAAGCATGGTCAACTCTCTCACTCAATGCCAGGAACTAGACCTCCTTGAGACAGAGATCGATAGAAAGGCAACTGTGAGTGGGACAGTTGGTGGAACTCAATATCACAACATCTTGTTGGATACGGGGGCTGCACAGACAGTGGTCAACCAGGATCTGGTGAAAGCAGATCAATACACTGGCAAGACAAGATATGCTGAAGCATTCAATGGCACGAGAGGAGCATTTCCGATTGCCATAGTTGAAGTGGAAGTGGATGGAGTAAGTCAAAATTTGGAAGTTGCGGTGATAAAGAATTTGAAGCATGATGCACTGCTGGGACGGGATATGCCAGGACTGTGGGAGATGGGAAAATGTCTTTTGTACGACACATTGATCAACATGGTCAGGACACAGTCGGCACCGAACGAGGAACCACAGCAGTTATCCCAAGATCACAAGGAAGGAGAAGCAGAGCTATCCGAGAGTTCAGAAGACAGTGAAGGCGAGGATGAAGAAGAAAGATCCAAGTTGAAGAAAGATGTCCCTGATGAACACAACAGTAGTGAGGGAGAAACTTCTAGTACGGAGGACTCGGAGTCAGAAATTGAAGAGATTGACGATGATGACAGAAGGAATGATCTCACAGATAAGGTGTTGGAGGAAGACATAACACCACTGAAGGACAGCCGAGCTTCGAGGCGACGGGGGGCTAGAGCAGACTACTGCAGCAAGTTGCGTGGACACCCTCTGGATGTGGACATCCAAACACTGAGGAGTGAGCAGAAGGCAGATGAGACCTTGAAAAGGTTATGGAGGAAGGTGGAGAAGGAAGATACTGGTTTTATTGTGGAGGATGGGTTGCTATGGAAGTTGTCAAAGGATAGAATAGGAGATGAAATGACACAGTTGTGTTTGCCAGCATCATTTCGATCAATGGTATTGTCTCTGGCACATCGGCCTGGACATTTAGGCCGAGACAGGACCACCCAGAGGATACTGGACGATTATTTCTGGCCAGGTGTACATGCAGATGTCAAGGAACTGTGCAAGGCTTGTTATGACTGTCAACGTGCAGCACGACAACATCAACAACCAGCACCATTACGACCTCTGCCAGTTATCGAGACACCATTCACTCGCATTGCAATGGACATGATTGGTCCCCTTCCAACCACAATTGAAGGGAAGAGGTTCGCATTAGTCATCATGGATTATGCTACTCGGTGGCCGAAAGCGTTTGCACTACGTGTTACGGACAGTATCACAGTGGCTGATGAACTAATGATTTTATTCACTCGTGTAGGAGTACCAGATGAAATCCTAACGGATTGCGGACAGAATTTCATGAGCAGGCTAATGAAAGAGCTGTACAGATTACTGGGAGTGAAGAGCATTACTACTACCCCATACCATCCTGGAATGGTAGAGCGATTTAACGCTATGCTAAAAATGATGATGAGGAAGACTAGCAAGAAATGGGACGGACAATGGGATCTGGCATTGCCTTTCCTTTTGGGCGAGTACAGAAGATCGCCAAATGACAGCACTGGGTTCACCCCATCAGAACTATTGTACGGATGTAAAATACATGGACCGCTGCAAGCACTCAAAGAAAAATGGACTGGAAGTGCAACAACACCCAAGAACGTAATTGTCTACATAACGTCGATACAAGATCGATTGGACGGAATTAAGGACTTGGCAAGAAAAAATGAAGAAACCAAAAAGAAAGATCACAAGGAACGCTTTGACAAAAAGGCTAAAGAAAGAACATTTCGAAAAGGAGAGTTGGTAATGCTCCGAACACCGATACTTGGTCCCAAGACTGACACAGAATGGGAAAGACCGTACATGATTGAGGAAAAGATTGACGACACCACATATCAACTCAACATGCCGGATCATCCAAGAAGGAAAGTACAGAGACACATCAACCTTCTCAAGGAATTCATATCGCCGGTGGCAGGATGCATGTTGGTCAGCACAAATCAAGAAGTTGATAAGTTTGGACCACAGGGAGAAGAAGAGTGGGAAGGCATGCACCTCATAAGCAAAGGATTGACAGAAGAAGAGAAGAAAGAAGTTCAAGGAGTTGTCAAGAGGCATTTGGGTTTGGTACAAAGCCCTCCTGGACTTAAAATGAAAACAAACATAAAAATTGAGACGGGAACAGCGTATCCCATCAGCAGACCACCTTACAGACTGGACATCATGAAAGCAAGGTGAATGGATGACGCAGTGAAGGAACTCCTGGAATTAGGAATCGTGCGTCCATCGCAAAGCCCATGGGCTTCACCTGCCATCCTTGTTGCAAAAAAGGATGGAAGTAAACGCTTATGCGTTGATTACAGACGTCTCAACAGTATCACAGTGTCGGATCCGTTTCCCTTGCCACTAATCAATGATCTGCTGGACAAGTTGGGGAAGGCCACATTTATCTCAACTCTGGATCTTGAGAAGGGTTACCATCAGGTACCTGTGCACAAGGAATCTATCGAGAAAACAGCATCTATCACACTACGAGGTAAATGGGAATACCTACGTATGCCATTCGGGCTAAAGAATGCTCCGTCAACATTTCAGAGACTCATGAACACCATCACTGCAGACATGGCTGACTTTGCCTCAGCATACATTGATGATATCGTCATTTACAGTCACACTTTCAAGGAGCATATCAAACATTTGGAGATGGTTTTCGTAAGGTTGGAGGAGACAGGATTAAAACTCAAAGCAAACAAATGTGTGTTGGCTGAGAGTCATTGCACCATTACAGGCGAAGGTGAAAGTGGTGTTGGAATACCCACAACCCAAAAAGAAGAAGGACATGAGAGCCTTTTTAGGTCTCACTAATTACTATCGGAGATTTGTACCTGACTATGGCACTATCGCTATCCCCCTCAATGAAGTCACGAGAAAGTGCTCACCAGACAAGATTGAGTGGACAAAAGAGAAGGTGACGGCTTTTGAGCAGCTGAAGAATGCTCTCACGCGAGACCCAATACTGGCAAGTCCGGATGAACAGAAGCCATTCCTGTTACAAACAGATGCCTCGGGGGTTGGGATTAGTGCAGTCTTGAGTCAGATAAAGGAGGACGGGAAGGAACGACCCATAATTCGAGGAAGATGAAACCAGCGGAGACACGATACTCCGTTACAGAGCAAGAGTGCTTGGCGGTGGTGGAATCCATCCGGCACTTCAAGGTATACCTAAGTGGAGCACCATTCACCATCATGACTGACCACAGAAGCCTCATCTACCTGGACCGGATGAAGGATGACAGTGGACGCCTAACGCGCTGGTCTCTCTCTCTACAGCCGTACCTGTTCAACATTGTACACCGTCCAGGAGTGAAACACCAGAATGCTGACGGCCTCTCCAGGCAATCCTGGAATGGAAGGACAGAGATGGTATGCAAAGGACTCTCAGGAGAAGAAGGGAGGGATGTCGCAGGGTGACCTTGTGGTTAGCGAAGGGACTCAATGGAATGTGTAAATTAATGTAGTGGTTAAAGACTAAACCCACAGAATATTTGTATGTGTGTTAGTTAGAGTACTGTTGGACAGTTGCGATTGGTTGTGGTTAATGGTGTTACATCTGTATTGTGACCATATATGGTAAGATCCAGACTGGGCTGCGAGCCTACTTAATTAAGGGCAGCAGTTATTACAGGCTGGGTCGGTCCATCTGTGAGTCGTTGTGCTGGAGTTGTGAAGTGTGTGACTGTAATAATAAATATTGTGAGCTTGTAATGATGAGCATATTGGTAGTGAGTGCACTACTTGGTGGCAGCGTATTGAGTACCACTTGCGAGATACAGTTCTGAGGGCATTTGAGAGGAGTGCCCTTGGACAGGTATCCTCAAGCTGGCTGCTAGAACAGGAAAACCTGAGTCTCTTATGCTAATCTCGGATTTCTTGATTGGTCGGTGTTCGCTAACCCATAGGAGTGTGCAAGCAGTCAACCACCCCAAAGAGTTCTGTGTTCTGTTCTAACCAGCCTACGTATTGGGTGCATGCTAACCACTATTTGTCAGGCTGTCATCAGGCTTCACAGAGTTGGAGCCTGGTGAATTGTGGTGGTCAGGCCATGCATACGTTTTGGTGTTAATTTTGTGCGATGAATTCAGACCACATGAGAGGAAAGGGTACTGGAGGGAGATGTGCCCCCTCACAAGGAAGCGAGATTAAATCAGGGCTCTCGTAAATATGTCCCTAAGAAGGCCGAAATATGCCTGGCGTGGTCGGTGGAAAATTGATTACGTTAAAAATCTTTTTCCACCCACGCGCTGACCACGTACACTAAATAAAAATTTTAACGTCTAATGAAAAAGGTGATTGGTAGCTACTCGTACCAATTAAAAAAAATTGCATTAGCAATCTGGAGTTATTCTGGATGACGTTTTGGGGATGCAGGTTTTTGAGGTCCCTCCAATTTAGGGTCTAGTAACTTGCCTATAGTTATACCTATGAAACATATTTTAGTAATCAAATGAGAGCACACAGATAGACCTATCGTTTGAGCTATATATCAAGTCCATACCATGAAGTTTACAGAATCTACGGAGCTCTAAAGTTGTAACCCACAAGTTTTTTTGAAATAATTAATAAAAAAAAAAAAAATGCCATCAACTCCCCCTTCACTTCCCATTCCTAATATGTGGTGCTCCAGCTACCTAGGTTATGAGGTGAGCCAGCTACCTAGGTTATGTGGTGTGCCAGCAACCTAGGTTATGTGGTGAGCCTGCTACCTAGGTTGTGTGGTGAGCCAGCTACCTTGGTTATGTGGTGTGCCAGCTACCTAGGTTACTGATAGTGTCATCCACTTCCCCTTCCATATCAAAGAAAAACTAACCTAGATCCTCAAAGTACCCGTACCACTTCACATTCACAGGTTGTGTAACAGAACCACATGACCACATTATGTTGTTGAAAGTTCTGGAGATTAAAATTATAATATTAAAAAATTTAAAATAAAGCATATGTAGTAATAGTTGTGAGGGCATGGTAGTCAATAGCTGTGAGGGTATGCTGTAGGCTCTAGTTCCCAGTGGGAACAGAGTATTTATGGTTTGTTCCAGAAAGAATGATGTTGGAATGTGCTGTAGTATGTATGAGGAATAAGTGCAAGAATTAATGTTTTGCTGTTGGAGTGAGATACCTTGTGTTTGCATAAACAAAGATATGTATGAAAGGTCGCAGTTTAGATGGTGGTATTCTGTAGACCTGGCAGATTGTAAAATAAGCTTCTGAGTGTCTTGAATTAGGTGGAAAAACTTTCCTTATCAAGTCCTAAAACAAAGTTTAGGCAATAGTACAACTGCAGGAAATTATACTATTTTACTGCAATAGCATAACTACTCATCAAGAGTTGATTGAAGAATCACGATTGAAAAATCGACTTTTATATAATTATGTATGTCCAGTACCTTATGTCAGAATCAAATGATGGACATTTACGTCGGTTAGCATAATTGAGCATAATTTAGAAAAATAGAATAAATAATTAAAAGAAAAATAGCAAGCATAGTCCCCCAGCCCTAGTATTCAAGGTACGACCCTAGTATTTAAGGTACAGCCCTAGAATTCAAGTTACAGAAGCAATCCCTAAATAACTCTGCAGTTTAAGAATGTCTGTACTGGTTGGTAAATTGAAAATGTCATACTCCTCTCTATGGTTCTAAGCAATTAAATTTATAGGATGTGTTCACCATAGTGAGAAGGCAAAGTACATTAGTCATAGAATGATTCAAGAATTTCAAGTCACGAGGTATCGATGCTGCAGAAATCTCCTTTCTACTCCATCACGGTTGAAGAGATAACATGTATATGTTGTCAAGGAGATGGTTATATATGTTGTGCTTTAGTGCTGCAGTTGGAATTTCCCCCCCCTAAAAATAGTTGAGTTGAGTGATGGTAGAGATTCAAATATTGAAAACTCACTTCTTATATACTTATCTTGGTATTAATTATCCAATTTCTTGGCATGGCTGGGTTTAGTAGTGATGGTGAGAGTATTTGGAGTGCAGCCCATTGGCTACTAGTAGCATTCACTGTATTGCTCACAGACTGGCTCTAGCAGCCAATTAAGCTGGAGAAAATTTGTGTTACTTTCAAAAGACACTTGAGCCTACTCTTAGAATGTTGTCCTATTATGAAAAAAGCCCTACGGTTGAAGGCCATCAAACAGCTTCACTTACCTTAATTAAATTAAACTGAAGAAAGACAGCAGATTCTTGATGGCTTCACACTGAGAGAGGTCGAGTGCTTGCTGCTTGTTAGTTTATGTTCTATACTACCCAAAGTTGATCAGTTGATCAGTAATCTACAATTAGTGTGTCTGAATTGCCAAATGTGCTGTATACAACAGTTCATGTCCTTGAGCATGCAGTAAATACTGACTGTGAATTTCTGAGTTGTCATCTTTGGCTTCTCGTGGCATAATTCCTTATTAGACATACTCTGACTCACAAACTTTTTCTTCAGACTCGGCTTGTAAACATCAATGAGTTCTTACCTGACAATGATAATTTTGATGGCCTATCCAGCCCTGCTGAGGTGGCCTCCCAAAGCCACTATAGATGTACATGTGCAAAAGCTAGGTGGTTCACTATGGCATCGATGATGCACCTTTTGTTAATTCTGGTGAACTCTCAGCTGAATAGCCATATATATATATATGAATCTTTGCTCAGATTTGGCAATGAAAGATGTTCTCTTCCTACTTTCTAAACAGGACCACAATTTCTCATTTGTATACATACTTTTATAAACTATCTCAATGACTTTCTCATAATAATCAACTTCAATTTACTCACTCGATTTTTGGCTAGACGCTCTATATAGACTTCCCTCAATATTTTGGCTAGATGCTCTATATAGACTTCACTCAATGTTTTGGCTAGATGAACTAGCCTTCATAAGGCTAGAGAATCTATACACACACACGCACATGCACACATGAGTGAGTAAATTTTTCCTGTCAACTGAAAGTTCGTTGATAGTATCTCAAATATTTCTAAACTCCATCATTTGCTGAATATGATAGGGCCTTTTTCAATTTTCAACTATGAAGTGTATCAAAAACCTGCTAAGAAGTCAAATGAGCAACAGCACATTGAATCATTGCGTGCAAGTTTCAATGGAAGGTTCAGAACTTGCCCAGAAGCTCAGTCTTGTAAAAAAAAATACAGCACAGACCTTCAACAAATACAAGTACCTACTTAGATCCATGTGTGTGTGTTTTATTAATGGTAAGGAATAAAATCCACTTTGATTGGATAGTTATGGATTTACTTGTAGCAACTTCTTGAAGGACGCTGCTTGACTATATATATAGCAAACAACAACAAAACAAAAAAAGATATATTTTTTTTAGACTAGTTAAATTTCGGAAACAAGAACTTACTAATGTAGAGCACATCACTTAGAGACCACTTAACTTGTGCACATCCAATATAATACAGTACTTTAATATTGCTATTCAAAGGTAAAGAATCCGCTAAACGTTTGCAGTCTGCATTGGTAAATCCTTATTTCCTTCTTTCTTGACAAGTCAATCTTTGTCATTTTTGTTTCCATCATTTTTCTCCTGGTTGTGCTTGCATGTTCTTTATGGAGTCCTGTATGATAGCAGAGCTTATCAGGCTTCTTTCCTAGGTACTGAACCCAGTCATGTGTCTTGCACTTATGGGAAATCAGTACCATGTTGCTGCAGATCTTACGCCCTTCCCCCAAATATTTTAACTGCCAGTGTGTAAAATGTAATTCCTGTTGAATAAGTTTGGTTGTTGGGCACAGCATCTACCCTTAAGGAATCAGGTTACTTCAAGTGATCTTCAGTGCAGCTTGTTCTGGCTTCTCTAATGATATATTTGATGTGGTTTGTGGAATGTGCACAACTCTTAGCTGGGCATTATATGGTGTTTACTGGGCTTTAGTTCAGACCACATTAATACATGTTGATCTCATTCTCTTGTCCCTATGAAACATGTATTTGAATGATTGATTATATTTATGCTGCATTTGTAGCCTTGTGGACCTCCTTGGTGCTCACTCAACAAATCGCAACTGTCATTTATTTCAGATAGGAGGCCAAATTCATCACACATGCTCAGTCCCCTTGAAAGCTAAGCATTCCTAATTTCTACAATTCATACCAGCTTACATACTATGCTTCACTCAGAATCATCCTCCGACAGTCCAAAGTCATCTTTTACTGCTGTTCCAGATCCTCACCTCCAAGCAGCCAGCTTTCTCAGCTGTACTTTGTTTTTGTTTTTGATGATTATTACGTGTTCCTTTTGAAGAGCAATATGTTTGTAAACATTTTCTGTTTGGTATGACATGACATTTGTTTTTGTTGAGGAGCAGATAAACAGGAGCCGATAAACAGGATATAATTTTTCTGTTAAGGATTTGTATTGGTAAGGGAGTTTGCATCCATGATGATATACTCCCATAAACGTGTGCAGGCACTGGATATTGAGGGAGAGCGCACATTGCAAGTGTTAGTATGCTGTTCTATGTTTCCCAGAAAGAATAGATGTGATAGAATTTTTCAGTGCACAATAGAAAATTGCACAATGAACTTGGAGAAGATGCACGCAGGATGATGCAGTGAGAGAGCAGTAATTTACACCAGGCGAGGGGTTCCTTTTCCAAGTCTCCCCCTTTCCAATGTCTAGCAGTGATAGATGGTTTGCTGTGCTGCAAGATTATAACGAGTGCCATTACAGCATGCCTATGCTAGAGGTTGTGCAATCATGATGGTTGCACTAATATAACCACTCTCACTGTAAAGAATTTTGATAAGGGTACAATGGTAACATTAAGTACTAAACTATGCCTTCTGTCCACATGAAGTAACAATGTATTCTGATAAGAGTTGGTGCATGTGTGAGTTTTTATTACCTACTCACACAGCAGGTAACTAAGTATCATCTGGTGTGGATAGTATTTCTGTGAGAGATCCGACTCAAGAAAAGTATGATAGATCTGTTGATTATCGTCACCGTTTTCAAGTCTTAATAGTGATTTAATAGAGTACTGTGCAGTTTTTCAACTGAGAATGTTTGACTGGTCTTTTGAAATGCATCTTTCACTCACATGCATGTACAACAGTACACGAGCACAATTATTGTGGCTAGCAATGAGAATTCTAAAGAGAGGGAATGCCTTGCTATAGCAGGAGGATTTTCGTCTACATTGACAGAATAGACCTCTACTTTGTAGCTTAACAGATGGTGTGCAAAAAAGCATTTGAATATGTGGCATACCAACATTTAGGTGATAATTAGCTCCCCCGTGGGGAAAGTCAGTTCACACTACCTCAGCCAAATTCCTGAGACTGCTATATATATATTACACACATAGAATTGATTCACCTGCTCGTGTACAGCAGTTACACTTGAAATGTTATTCAGGCTGCAGCTATAGTGGGTCATCACCATCTTCACTGTGTCTACAAATGTCAACTTCATCACATGCAATAGCTTCGTGTGTGGAGTCTAAGGACATTTGCTGGCTTACATTTGAGGGAGCTCTAGAATGGCTCAAGCTATAAAGACATACAAGAACAGTTAATGATCTCATCTAGAATGACCACCATTACACCTTCAACCAATCTTTAAATTGAAGTGCATAGAAGAGTAAAGAGGAATTGCCATGTGACTTGTTACAGTCATTACCATCACCTTGTACTGCTTGTAAGTTGGGAGTGCCAAGAATGAAGGGACACTTGGCTCGAGTCTGCAGGTCATCTGAAAGTAAGAAAATGGCCACATCCTTTATCTTGGAGGAGATAGCCTTGAGGCAGAAGCAGATGACATTACATATACCCCTCTGAACAGCTGAACAGATACTGACCCTAATCTTAACAGATGCTGATCCTAATCTTATTCACCAAGAAATCAATGGACTTCCAGTCAAGATCAAATGCGACGTTTGGACTACTTGGGCATGTGAATTGTTACCAATATTTGGAGGAGGGGGGGGGAAGGTGTCTATAATGCATCTTACTATGTCGTGTAATAGAGTGCCATGCACTTTTGCAACTGAGAATGTTTGAATTTTCTTCTGTATCTTTGAGATGCTCCTTTCACTCATCATAAACATGCAAGAGAGAACTCAATTTCTTGCAAGCTGTGCCTTCTTTTTATTCATTAATTTCCTCACTCTTTTTATTCATTAATTTCCTCACTCTTTCCATTATTTAATTTCCTCACTCTTTTTATTCTTTAATTTCCTCACTCCTGGGTATTTTCCAGAAGCTATATGGCTATGAATCATAATTATTTGCAATTTGAGCTCTTTTTTTGTAACATGATCATTTCTCATAATATTACCACTACTGAATACTTAGAGCAATCACATGTTTTGGTGTATACATAAACATTACACAATACATATTATACAAGTATATAACTATATAAATATGTATTCTTCTGGAAAATGCTAATTGGACATGGGGTGGATTAACTTTGATAGAAAAGGTAATTGTATATAGACAGGAAGTTTTCATGTCAATACCTCGGGGTCAGATTACCTCAGTGTAGACTTTTCAGAAATGTCTCTTTGAAAGACGGAGATTATGGTGACAGTGTGTCTCCACTCTTCTCCAGTATGACCACAGAACCTTCACCTTAACTTTTAAAAATCCTGAATGGAAAAGTGCACTATACACTTCCTGATTTATTGACCTTTTACTTGTCATAACTGAAGCCATAAAACACACAAATATTTTCTACAGCTTGCATTTCCACCAGCTGATCATGCAACCATTCAGTAATGGCTTCTGTGCACATGGTGGGATAATTTTCTAAACAGTTTTTGAACCCTCTTGGAAATGCTGGGAGGCTACAACACTGACCAAGCAAGGTAAGAAATGATGGAGCCAAAGGCATTTTCAGTTGCTAAAACTTTATATATACCAGAACCAACTCTAGACTAATTCACTAATCAAGCAAGTCATCTGTTTCAAGGACTGGTCTGCTATGATCTGATGGACTTGAGATTGGGTTGATGATAGGTTGATATGTTTCAGCGGTGTTTTGGGATTTAATTAAAATAATATAGATTGTTATTAGGTTAGTTACTACATAGTCCCACACTGTGCTATAATATATTATATGTGATGGGCTCAGTAATATCAAGATTAAATCATTAATTTCTTGCTTATTCTGTAACTTGATTTGCATTTGGACTTTTAGTCCCTTTTAGTCCCTGAATGTAATAAAAAGCAATCACACCCCTGGCCTTCACAACCCTGGCCTTCACACCACTGGCCTTCTTACAAAAGGTATTGACTAGTCTTCTCATTTTTACTTACATGCAACAGAAATTCCACATACAAAGCGGTGTCACCTCTGTCTCCATAGTACGTTAGTCATCACGTTTCTATTAGTGAGGTGTTGTGAGATACCCTACTAGAGACTCGCTCGCATAATTGAATGATGACATCCAACTTTTACTTTAGGAAAATTGTAATCCACTACTACAATTTAACATCCCAGCAGAGGCCAGAACGGAGTTAGACGTTCTAGCAGAACTAACAAATCCACAACTAAACCCTTTCCAAGCGTAGAGATTTCAAGGTTTGATCAAGAGAGAATAGAGTGGGTTGGTGCGCGACACAAGAAAGCCGATTCACAAACTTAGATTCTTTCTGGGGGAACATTGCTAATTAATTGTTGTGACGTGTCTCACCATGAACTTGATAATGAGTACACCATAAATGTAATGGGGGGACTATACCAAAACAGGAAGAGAAAAAAATACGAAAAGGCATTTATTCCCGCGCATGCGCGAACCGCTTGCTTATGCTATATAATTGGCAGCAAGAGCGGATCATTCAATTCAGCAACACAATGTCAAGAATGGGAGCAATAACTTCTCTAGCACTTATGGCAGTTCTAACAACTACCTTCGGATGCAAGTTAGAACACTCCAAAACTGCCTACTTCGAACATCATTTCACCAGTAATATAGAAGGCACTGACTATGTCTGCATCCATGTGAATTCCAGTCAGTCTATACAGACATGTGGAGGTGGCTGTCCTGGTTATTTTAGGCATGATCCAGTCTATACACTTGGAAATGAAAACTTGGACAACCGTGCTAACAGGTCGTGTTCTGGAGAGCACTCGCAGTGCTGCAGAGCGCTCACCAAAAGAACTATTTCAGTGGAACTAACTTTTGTCTGTGTGAATTCAAAACAGCTTAATGCGAGTGATCTTTTTTTGGACAAGGTGAAGATACGGATCCTTTACAATGCTAAATTACTCAATCAACAGGGAAAATACTCTTACATGATAAAATCTGAGGTGGTCCCTAACCAACAAATTGCCACAAGTTGTGGATGCACGCGGTGTTACGGTCCAAGTGGAGTGAATGAAACCACCTGCTACAATTTTGCCCAGCCACTCCAGTAAAACACTAACAGTGTCTGCATATTCCGTTCATTATATATTATATTCATTCATTGTACAACAATCTATTTCCATCATCATTTATCTAGTCATCAATGGCCACATACACTTACAATCAATTTGGTCTTAATAAATTTTGCAATTTCAATCTTACTAATTAATACCTAATTGTGCTCTAGTAGCATTAATTATTAATTGCCCCCAAGAATAAATAGTCTAATAGTATGATTTAAAAGAACATAGCATATATATATGAAATGCTCCACAGAGATTTTGATCATCTGTTATTGTAGAAATGAAGTGCAACAGATAGGTTTATAACATCGTGTTTTTGGTATAGAGATAAGCAGGGAATTTCTAGATTTTTAAAAAGGGGATATGCCATGAAATCTATATGAAGTCTGTCTATAAAGATTAAGACGCCGCCCACTAGATATATTCTCAATGAACTCTCAGTTGGCATAACAACACTACAATAACCTTCTCAATCATCAACTTCAAATATATCGTATTCTCATAGGGGAAATACAATTTGAAGTTAGTTATTGAGAAAGTGATTGTAATATTTTACTATTATTAAAATATATATATATAATTATTATATATTATGCAGGTGACAAATTAAGAGTTTACTAATTAACATGTGCTAGTTATAAAGAATCAAATTACACACACAAAAATAGTGACAATAACCAATGACAAAAAAACAAAGTCAAGGAGGTGGATATGGTGCTCAAAACTGCTCAGCATTCCCCCTCTGTATCACCACAGACAGACGTTGAAGGAGGTATCTACTGGAGTTGGGATCTCTGATAGATGCACGTAACTTCCTTCCAAATTCCTCACAAACAATCGTGCCTCAGGCCACAACACACCACACCTCTCCACCGCAAAAGGCACAAAGGAATGACTGCTCTCAAGGTGTGGGTATTTGTTCTTCTTTAATTCCTCTGTGCTTAGCTACCAATCACACCAATGTTGATGGTGTAAATATCAGCATCCCACACCTTGCCCAATTTCCAAGGCACCATACTCATGCCATCCGGTCTTTTTCTATATAAGCAGAAGAGATCATGAGGTTCCAGTCTAAAGATCCCAGCAGATGATAGTGACCTATGAATTATGTCGTTCATTGATGCATGTCTAGGATGACGACCATCACTGAAGCGGCAGCTTAGACCATGTCTGGCCCAGCAATCATCACTAGCACCACCACGGTGATGGCATGCATGCGGCTGAGAAAGAGGTGCTGCCAAACAAAGGCCTACTGAAATAAGCACCGAAACATCATCCATGCAAAGACCAAGAGATGGAATTGGGAGAGCAACTCAACCACACACCTGCTTCAGACATGACATAGCCAGAAGCCTTGCACAAGACACCTCATCCCTGTTACCATCCAACAAAGCACACGTATTTTACTTGCGTCCCATGTCTTCTGCTGACAGGCTACTTGGGTGGATGGGTCTGAAGGAGGGAAGTTATGGCCCTGCTTCCAAATGGCTAGAACATCATTCAGAAACAGGGGGGGGGGGGGGGGGGAGGGGGGCAGATTGAAATCAGTGTGGTAGAATATCAGACGATCTATTGGCAGAGGTCAAATAAGCAGAATGGGCCACCTGTACTGCACTCCTAATTCCCAACCCCCAAACTTGATAGGAAGGCTTGCTTGGTTCCATGCTGAGTCTAAAACATCAAAATGTTGATTGGTAATGGAACTAACTATCTCCTTTAGAGTGTCATCAAAATCCTGTAGTTTGCTTGACAGAAAACATGGTGCAATACGAAGTAGGTGAAGCAACCTGTGAATGGAGAAGGAAGTTAATTGAAGCCAAATTTTTGTAAGTTAATTAATTAAATAACAAGATTACAGAGACTAACAAAAACTCTGACACAGTTTAGCAATACGATAGTAAGTAAATGTGTGTTGGCACAGAGGGGGGAAATAGTATTCATTGAATGTTAGAGCGGTTATCATGAATCACCCTGCAACCATGGATCTGTAAATATTATTTAAATGTTAGGGCAGTCATCATGAATCATCCTCCAACCATAGATCTGTAAATAGTATTTGAATGTTAGAGCAGGCATCATGAATCATCACCCTGCAACCATAGATCTGTAAATAGTAATTGAATGTTAGAGCAGTCATCATGAATCACCCTGTAACCATAGATCTGTAATAGTATTTGAATGTTAGAGCAGTTATCATGAATCACACTGCAACCATGGATCTGTAAATAGTATTTGAATGTTAGAGCAGTTATCATGAACCACCCTGCAACCATGGATCTGTAAATAGTATTTGAAAGTTAGAGCAGTTATCATGAATCACCCTGCAACCATAGATCTGTAAATAGTATTTGAATGTTAGAGCAGTTATCATGAATCACCCTGCAACCATAGATCTGTAAATAGTATTTGAATGTTAGAGCAGTTATCATGAATCACCCTGCAACCATAGATCTGTAAATAGTATTTGAATGTTAGAGCAGTTATCATGAATCATCCTCCAACCATAGATCTGTAAATGGAACTTGGGCTGGTTACAAAATTAAAAAAAATATTAGAAACACCAAAAACCTTCTGTTCTTGTATTGGCAGGACTGCTCACCAACGGTCCAGCAAAATCCAATCTGCAGTAATTGTCCTACTGTTTTAACATATCTGGTAATTATAGAGAAGCTTGTTTAAGAAACCTGAATGTCTAAAAAATAGAGGCCCAATAACATAATTCTTGTATATATATTTCGTGCAGATCATTAAAGATAGCTTTGTCTCATTGCTTTAAAAGATTAATCACTTATTGTAGGTGTGGTCAGTGGCAAGAAAAGGAGTTGAGGTTTGACTAAATAATTTAAGATTGTAGTGTCGGACATGATTGATTCACACCGATCCATTTAACTAACATAGGCTAGCTTGTGTAGCAAAGCTACAGCACTAACAAAACCAAATCTAATTAGACACATGGTTAGTAGATTACGAATAGTGGTACCTTTGGACTGTCTGAGGATGCACTTCTGGAGATGAGGAGATGAACCACAGTAGCAGTACTGTGTGAGGATAAAATTGCAACAGGAATGTATGGGTAACTCCGGATTGAACTTGGCAAGGACAATACCCAGAGGGGAGTGAGATAGAGGAAAGTGGCCTTGAAAAGTGGTCCATATATATTATAGAAATCAGTTTGGGTACAATACAAGACAGAAATTGGATAAATTGTATGGTCAATTTATATATAGATGGAGTCATTGATCAGCGTCAGAATTATGATACACTCTATATAATTGTCTTGCAGCTTTGGCCTTCCAATAGCAGAGTTCCAGACACTTTGAACCTCATACTGGAAATAGAGCTAAGTCACTTCTTTATTCTGAAAAGCCAGAGCCAATGGGTCTCCCTGCCTGATGTGCATGCAAGACGAGACTGATGAGCAAAATGTGTGATGTGTAGAGCACATGTACACCACAAACAACAGCTACACATATTTACTAAATTTGATTGGGGTGATAGTCTTGCGTAGTTACCTATTTCCTTAGTGAATAGAACAACATTTTGGCTTTTTTTTGTGTTTCATTTGCATATAAACCCAACAATAAGGTCAAATACAGACCCCAGGTATGTCCTCATATATATATTAGCAGGACCACAGATTTACACGGACAAAAAAGATAAGTGCCACAAGTATTGATTACCCATCATGCATTGCTGTCATAGGTAGTTGATCTGGATGCCACACCAGCTTGAAAAAATAATAGGTGCCTAGAAAGCAGGTTCTCTGTCATCTGTACCCAGTAGATGAACTCTCCATGAAGAAGGTCCCAGGTACAGTAACTGTGCTCCAACAAGCAGAGCTTAGGCAACCAGTAGCTGATCTCTCAATGAAAAAGGGCTTAGGCACTCGGTAGCTGGGCTTCCCCCCATAAAGCAGCATCTAGACATCCAGTAGCTGGTTTGAAGCAGTGTCTAGCCATCCAATAGCTGGGCTTCCCATGAAGCAGCATCTAGACATCCAGTAGCTCCCATGATGCAGAACCTAGGCAGCAGCCAGTAGCCATGCAGAGCCTAGGCATCAAGTAGCTGAGCTCCTTATATATGCAGTAGGTGCCAGACACGTATAGTTATGTATTTAGACACCAATGACCTAGCTTTCCATGAAGAAGTGTGGAAACACCCAGTAGTTGTGCTCACTAGGCAACCAATATCCTGATTCCCCATCGAGCAGGTGGAAGCACCCAGTAGTTGTGCTCCCTAGGCAACCAATATCTTGATTCCCCATGAAGTGGAACTTTAAAAAGTGTTTAAATTTATTTATTTTGTAGAATCTTGTGGTGTTTTTTATAGTTAGTGTGCTGTGTGCTTCACGCATGCGCAGGCATTCCTACTTTCGCAACTGGTCTGGAATTCTAACACAACACAGCCCATGTCCATCTAAGTGTAGAAATACCTTCCTAAAATATTTGAACTTCCTAGCTTCAAAACTGTAATCGTGCATAAAGGAGACACACATGGAGTTTTAAGTTCTCAAGAAAAGGATGCACATGCAAGTGGGAACGGGTTTCCCAATGAATAGCTGACACTAAGGGTTACTCAGCTTTATTCTGACAGCTACTCAATTACTGATGGTGTTGATGGTGATGGTGGTGATGGTGGTGGTGATGACGGTGGTGGTGATGACGGTGGTGGTGATGATGGTGGTGGTGATGGTGGCAGTGGTGACGGTGGCGGTGGTGACAGTGACGGTGGTGACGGTGACGGTGGTGATGGTGACGGTGGTAACGGTGATGGTGGTGATGGTAATGACGGTGTTGACGTTAACGACAGTGGTGATGGTAACGACGGTGGTGACGGTAACGATGGTGGTGATGGTAACGACGGTGGTGACAGTAACTATGGTGGTGATGGTAACGATGGTGGTGCCGGTAACGACGGTAGTGACGGTAACGACGGTGGTCACGGTAATGACGGTGGTGATGGTACCGTTGGTAGTGACGGTAATGACGGTGGTGACGGTAACGATGGTGTTGACAGTAACAACGGTGATGATAATGACGGTGATGATAATGAATGTGATGATAATGATGGCGATGATAATGATGATGATGATGATGATTATGATAAAGACTGATAATAATGACGATGATAATTATTAATGACGATGATAATAATGACTATGATAATAATGACGATGATAATTATTAATGACGATGATAATAATGACTATGATAAGAGAAGAGACTATAATAATAATATTTATAATAATAATAATAATAATAATAAATAATAATAATAATAATAATAATAATAATAATAATAATAATAATAATAATAATAAATAATAATAATAATAATAATAATAACAATAATAATAATAATAATAATAATAATAATAACAATAACAATAACAATAACAATAACAACAACAACAACAACAACAACAACAACAACAATAATAACAATAATAATAATAATAATAATAATAATAATAATAATAATAATAATAATAATAATAATAATAATAATAATAATAATAATAATAATAATAATAATAATAATAATAATAATAATAATAATAATAATAATAATAATAATAATAATAATAATAATAATAATAATAATAATAATAATAATAATAATAATAATAATAATAATAAATAAATAAATAAAATAATTTTTTTAAATATTATACATAATATTTAAATCACAATAATTAATGAAAGCCTAATGAAATAAGTCCTCCAGGCTGGAGTCATTGCCCAGTGTTCCCACAATGCACGCGCTTTCCCCCCTCTGTATGGCAACCGCCAAACGTTGGCAGGAAGGGGAATGATCTGCTCTCCCCTGTTGTTCTGCTCACTCTGCGGCGAAGCTCTTTCAAAAAGGGTAAAGACCCCGGGCCGAAAGTCCCTGATGTCTCCACAGCCACTGGTTGATAGAAGTGAGAGGGGTCCATGTTAGAGTACTTTGCCCTCTTCTTCATTTCAGCCATAGCAGCAACTACACCTGCCTCACTGGTTTATGAATGTGCATAGGTGTCTGTGCAGGTAGTGTTCCATACCAACAGCTTGCCATACTCCCAAGGAACCATTGTTATACCGTCAGGTCTCTTTCCATCACTCCTATATGTCCCTGAAGGTTCCAGCCGAGATGGAATTTTGGCTGCAGACAGGGCACGGTGTAATAATAATAATAATAATAATAATAATAATAATAATAGTAATAATAGTAATAATAATAATAATAATAATAATAATAATAATAATAATAATAATAATAATAATAATAATAATAATAATAATAATAATAATAATAATAATAATAATAATAATAATAATAATAATAATAATAATAATGATAATAATAATAATAATAATAATAATAATAATAATAATAATAATAATAATAATAATAATAATAATAATAATAATAATAATAATAATAATAATAATAATAATAATAATAATAATAATAATAATAATAATAATAATAATAATGCGGAGATTTTGAAGGGTCAGAAGTACGCCCACCTGGACTCGGCATACAAGTTTGTACCTGTGGCGGTAGAGACTTGTGGATCCTTTGGGCCTCAAGCAAAGGCATTCTTCAGGGAGTTGGGCCGCCGCCTGAGGTCAGTGACTTATGAAGAGAACTCTCATCAACATCTTCTTCAACGGATTTCTGTGGCGGTGCAGCGTGGGAATGCAGCCTCAGTAATGGGATCTTTGCCATCAGGGTTGGAGACGAGCCATTTCCCTAGTCATCACTTGAACATTTGAACTTGAGGGGAGGGGGTTCTATAAACTATATGAATGAGTGCAGATTTAAGATAATCGATATTAGATGTTGAGATGGACCAGATATAATAATAATAATAATGATGATAATAATGATAATAATGATAATAATGATAATAATGATAATAATGATAATAATGATAATAATGATAATAATGATAATAATGATAATAATGATAATGATAATAATGATAATAATGATAATAATGATAATAATGATAATAATGATAATAATGATAATAATGATAATAATGATAATAATGATAATAATGATAATAATGATAATAATGATAATAATGATACTAATGACAATAGTGATAATAGTGATATAGTGATAATAGTGATAATAGTGATAATAGTGATAATAGTGATAATAGTGATAATAGTGATAATAGTGATAATAGTGATAATAGTTAATAGTGTAATAGTGATAATAGCGATAATAGCGATAATAGTGATAATAGTGATAATAGTGATAATAGTGATAATAGTGATAATAGATAATAGTGATAATAATGATAATAATGATAATAATGATAATAATGATAATAATGATAATAATGATAATAATGATAATAATGATAATAATGATAATAATGATAATAATGATAATAATGATAATAATGATAATAATGATAATAATGATAATGATAATAATGATAATAATGATAATAATGATAATAATGATAATAATGATAATAATGATAATAATGATAATAATGATAATAATGATAATAATGATAATAATGATAATAATGATAATAATGATACTAATGACAATAGTGATAATAGTGATATAGTGATAATAGTGATAATAGTGATAATAGTGATAATAGTGATAATAGTGATAATAGTGATAATAGTGATAATAGTGATAATAGTTAATAGTGTAATAGTGATAATAGCGATAATAGCGATAATAGTGATAATAGTGATAATAGTGATAATAGTGATAATAGTGATAATAGATAATAGTGATAATAATGATAATAATGATAATAATGATAATAATGATAATAATGATAATAATGATAATAATGATAATAATGATAATAATGATAATAATGATAATAATGATAATAATGATAATAATGATAATTATGATAATAATGATAATAATGATAATGTAGAGAGCACGTGCTACTATAACTTGTATCCTCAGATTTAGACACTTTGAAGCTTTATCAAGGAACCTTATAGCACGTGCTACTTTAACTACATGACCTTGAATCCACACTTTGAAGCTTAATCAAGGAACCTTGTAGCACTTGCTGCTATAACTACACGACCTTGTATCCTCAGAGATTGGACATTTTGAAGCTTTGCCAAGGAATCTTATATATAGCACATGCTACTATAACTGCATGAACTTGTATCCTCATAGGTTGGTCATTTTGAAACTTTATCAAGGAACCTTTGTAACCTAAAACATTCAAAGCTTTACCTTAAGTGAGAGGGAATGACATCATTCAGCTTCCCATGCGTGTCTGACTGGTGACTGAGGAATGACGTTGGTCATACGAAGTTTCCTCCGGCAAATTAAATTTGCTGATACAACTCTCCTGTTTGACCCCTCCAGGATGCAGCTGCACCCGAGGTTGCTTCTCCTTACTTGCTGGACAAATTGGAGGGTGTGAAAGTCACAAATAAATCGTCCAGGCCAAAAGTTGTCTGCACAAAACTGATTTTCTCTTCCTCAAACTCTGTGGTTTAGTGTTCATGCTAACCCTGGTTCTACCCGACCAATCAAATAGGTGGAACAACAGCTACTGTTCGGTACTTTTAAATTAATATACATGCTTCCTCTCTGCATGGTCTTAGTGTGGGCCTTTGAAGTCGGTGTAGTGAGGGAGATTGTGTGCCCTACAAGATGAATAAGGGCAAAACCTTGGAGGAGAGAGGGTACAAATGTTGTACACAACCTGGCTAAGTGTAGAATTACTATTTTAAACTTCCTTTCCAAATTAATTTAATGACAAACTGGAACTGTTCCTGCATCTGTCAACAGGTCGACTTGTGTGGTGCCTTAACTGGTACTAAATGATATCACCAAGTATGACCTGGTATGGAATCTTCCTGGTATTGGTATTTATTATCATGAGGTTTGTTACTGTGGTATTCATTATTCTGGTATTTATTATCTTGGTATTTGTTATGATGAGGTTTGTTACCGTGGTGTTCATTATTCTGGTATATATTATCCAGGTATGTATTATCATGAGGTTTGTTACCGTGGCGTTAATTATCCAGGTGTTTGTTATGATGTTTATCATTCTGCTTGTGGACGTTTCTAGTGCCCGAATTTAGACTCGGTGTGAATCTCTACTCTGAGCATGCACGGATATCAAAGTCATTAGCAAGACCACCCATGGGTTCTGGTTATTAGCTAGCCATCTAAGAAGCAGGTAACCTGCCACTTCCCCCAACCCTTGCATATGTGTAAAGACCACACC
The DNA here is from genome assembly GCA_028752905.1 of Cladorhizidae sp. MBARI D1340-BT2. Lineage (NCBI taxonomy): Eukaryota > Metazoa > Porifera > Demospongiae > Poecilosclerida > Cladorhizidae > Cladorhizidae sp. MBARI D1340-BT2. The sequence continues at coordinate 1,872,764 of JAQNBH010000007.1, forward strand.
TACTATGATGGATGATTATCACATTTATTAGGTAACACCTATATGGTCTCATTTGGAAAAACCAGTCTTATATAATTATATATTAATGTAACTGGAAGCATCATGTCTTAACTCTAAATCTTGCAAGCTAAGATTATAGGATACTCCATATAGTGCACTGTCACACATCAATAAGAGCCTCCTCTACTTTACCTCCTTAAATTCTTAAACTGTGTGGACTGATTCATCGACTACTCCTATCAAGTTGAAGTTGAAGTTGGTGCAAGGCAAGGCATGAAGAGCAAGGTATGCCCCATGAAGAGCAAGGTATGCCCCATGAAGAGCAAGGTATGCCCCATGAAGGGCACGGTAATGCCTCCTGCAAGCTAATTCAGGACACAACAAAGGACAAAAGATAGTCTGGTCTTGTAGCAACGTTGCAGAGATCAACTGTGTGGATGCTTCTAGCAATGGCCCATCATCACCATGTAAAGGCCAATTCTTCTCCTCCCTAATGGAGTTACCATGGTACCTTATGACTGCATGATTGCTGACAGGCAGAGTTCATCTGAGGTTTCCTGCAGGAAAAAATACAAATAATTATTCGAGTATGCAGCACATTCAACCACGACTTATAATTAAATTAAAATTCCTTGCAATATGTAAATCTGGTTTCCTGAGTCAGGTCACTCGGTCTCCTGTAGCTAGTAAGTTGGGGGAGGGTTGCATACAGGAAATCCTAAACTCGTTGATAAATTTATCCTTTGTGGTGTGTGGCTTTGCAAGCATGCAGTATACTAAACCCACTCAGTTCTGATGTAATACAAAAACAGTGTTTTTCAGGGCCAGTTGCTGGCCGAGGAGTGGAATATTTTAACCCAACATTATTTTACAAGAATAAATTGACCTTTGACCCCTCTTTTTTAAGGGAAAAGTCTATACTCAGGTAAACCGCAATTTTAAAAGAGCACGTATTGGTGGGCTTGATTTTGAATGGTGAGGAGCCATCTACAACTGGTTGTGTCTACATGTGTACATGCGACCTCTAGTTGTTGTTTTTTGATAGGCAATTCAACATAGCTAATCATTATTCAAACATGTTCTGTGGGAATGTGCTTTTCTTTTGCTGCTGTACAGCACATTGTGGCAGACCCACCACACACAGGAGGTGTTATTCTCTGCCATGTTCCCTGCTGAGCACGCACGCATCTAGTGTTGAAGAGCGGCTGGCTTTTGCTTCACTTTATGCTTGAAGAAGATCATCATCGATCGACCACTCAGGTACCTATAGGCATATATTCTTCAAGGTCCTGCTGATTGTAATACTCCACATCTGCTAGCTTGATGGGGTCATTGCAAGGACCTCTCTACCCACGCACCATGTCAGCTAGCTTGATGGGGTAATTGCAAGTGTGTGTTCTATTATTAAGCTTTCTTGCCTGCAGTATCGACATGCATGTAACAGATCACTAGATCTCCAATACATTGTATGACTATTTGTAAGAACCCTTCCAGGCAGTCTGTCAATGTCTTCATTGTCAGTGGGTCTGTCACACTGGTGATAGCAGGTGCTGTACTCACTGATACCAGCCTACAAATGTGCAGTGGTGATTAAAGGTGATGTACTTGCTGCTTCCAGCCTACAAACTTGCAGTAGTGATAGCAGGTGCTGCTACCAGCCTACAAACTTGCAGTGGTGATAGCAGGTGCTCTACTCGCTGCTACTGGCTTAGACTTGCAGTGGAAGTGATCTGAGCCATTCTCCTCGCAGATTCATACTATATTTCCATGACTGCATGTGTTTGATAATACTGTACTCCTATTCACTTAAGAGCACGTGCATTGCAATGTATTTGTAGGTGGACGTGCCACGTCCTAATAGTGGTCTTTCGATCAAGGTAGTAGATGGTGCATGGTCCATATGAAGGAACTGTCTAAACAAGGATGCAAGTATTTACGGTAGATGCTTGAAGAAGATCAAGAGTTTTTTGGAGGTTGAGGTCTACCAATTTATTACTTTAGCTAGGAATATGAGATTTTGGGGGGGGAGTCTATCCCGCATTTTCAAAACTTGGTCAAATCAATTGATGAGCACTAGTTTACTCACTGAGTCAAGTTAGCTATAGAGAAATTTAGTGCTCCTGAGTTTTCTTTCAAAGTTAAAAAAATGTTCTAGATGAACAGTGTACATATGCTCTGTATAGTTCTAACATTGCTCTATATAGTTCTAACATATGCTCTATATAGTAATAGTTCTAACATATGCTCTATATACAAACATATGCTCTATATAGTTCTAACATATGCTCTATATAGTACTAACGATGCTCTATATAGTTTTCACGCTTCATGAGTGACAGCATTTCTATAGCAATGTCCCCCAGGCCTCCTCACTGTGACCTACAGGTCAGATGCTCTTTTTGGAGCATTATAATGTTAGGGGGTAAGATAATTATTGGGTCAGAGACATGAGAGTGGGGGAGGTGGGGGGGGGGGGGTGGGGTGTGTGGTTGCTTAAATCTTGGCTTTGCAAATACAATAATAAAAAGTTGACCCCTGTTGACTGGGCAGACAGGATGTCCATGCACTAGTCCAGCACAGCAGGTGGGAGGAGACTGGACAAGTGAATGCTCGTACTGGTTCCTGGCTGGGCAGAATATCCTAGTTACATAGCCCTAATCCAGCATACATAGGTCAGGTGGGTGGACTACTAGGTGCTCATATTTCCTGGGTAGTGTGTATCAGTTACATAATATGCTAGTCCAGCACAGCAAGAATGCAGACTAAAGTGTCGAGATTTCAAAGCTCCAATACCCTCTGTCCTAATATACATAATGTGCTCTTTTCATGTATCTATTGAATATTCTTAGTAGTAGAGGAGAGGTGGGAGTAGTTTCATCTTCCTTCCTGGACAAGCCTGAGTTATAATTGTCTCGTCCTGATGGAATTCATGGCCATCTTAATTGGGTGTGGCTGGTACTATATTTATACACAGATACGAATCAATTTTGACATTTTAAAAATGACATGATTTCTATTCCTATAATAATATTCCTATAATTGTGTATAAATGATAGAAGGTCTGTCTGTGTGTCCTTTATGCACAGCTATAGTTTTGAAAAGCTCAAACTTAGCAGGGAAGTGTACAATTACACTGGGACAGATATGATCTGAGCTATGTTGCATTGGTTAACATGAAACTCCAGACTAGAAGCCATTGTCCCCCAAAACCTCTGCGATTGTCGGCCATTTTGTTGAGGTATATGCCTACACACGCAGTTTTTCATGTTCACATTGCTAGAACACGAATAATGCTCTACGGCAACATAATTACCAACATAACTATGCTAGCTATGTTTTAGACATCATCCAAGAACAATTTGCCGAAATGGTGATATTTACAGAGGGCAGCATCGTGTTCGACTGGTTCTGACAAAAATGAGGTTGGCAAGGTTACATTGAGGTTCAATGCTTGGTGGAGGGAGAGAGGATAGGGCATTCTGGTTTTGAGCTCCTCTGATGGATATTTTATCCGTCCCCCGGCAATGCTGGAAACCTCTGCTGCTGTTTTGTATTTATATCCTCTATCAATTAGGGATAGAGCTCTTGAATTAGCTTTGATTTTCAATAATACGAGCTCTAATTGCAGCCCACATTTAATCACACATTCTAGTTACTAATCATCACACATTTAATCACACATTATAGTTACTTATCATCACACATTTAATCACACTAGTTACTAATCATCACACATTTAATCACACTTTCTAGTTACTAATCATCACACATTTAATCACACTTTCTAGTAACTAATCATTACACATTTAATCGCACATTCTAGTTACTAATCATCTCACATTTAATCACACATTCTAGTTACTAATCATTACACATTTAATCACACATTCTAGTTACTAATCATCACACATTTAATCACACATTCTAGTAATCATCACACATTTAATCACACATTCTAGTTACTAATCATCACACATTTAATCACACATTCTGGTTACTAATCATCACACATTTAATCACACATTCTAGTTTCTAATCGCTATGTTTGAATCTAAAGCCTGTGTGAATGGGTGGATATCATACGACATGGGCAGACTAATGCTCGGGCTATGTTGTTAACTGCATCGAGTATGTTAGTGATTATCGCTGTCTACAGCGTCTGATATAGGAAATGCTGTTCTATTATTGGGAGATGGTAAAGCTTAGCTCATTGTGGACTCGAGAGCAGGAAGAGGAGTTGGCTACCCTTTACCAGTCCTACAGAGGAGAAGAAGGTGAGTGATAAACAGATGCTTTGATGGCGTCTTTACTTTAACTGGAGGACACCTGCACCATTAAATATTACTACCTTAGTAATTTCATAAGGCATTGTGTTACTTTCATAGGCCTAGCAATCACCGTGGTTACCAAGTCCCTGCAGATTCTTCCCATTACTTCCATTATTGTGGAGCTCAGACCCTATACTTGATCTGTAAACACTCTAATCATAGAGTTACAAGATGGCCCTTAGCATAGAGTTACACAAGATGGCCATTAACATAGAGTTAAAAGATGGCCCTTAACAGAGTTACAAGATGGCCCTTAACATAGAGTTACAAGATGGCCGTTAGCATAGAGTTACATATGATGGCCCTTAACATAGAGTTACAAGATGGCCCTTAGCATAGAGTTAAACAAGATGGCCATTAACATAGAGTTAAAAGATGGCCCTTAACTGAGTTACAAGATGGCCCTTAACATAGAGTTACAAGATGGCCGTTAGCATAGAGTTACATATGATGGCCCTTAACATAGAGTTACAAAATGGCCCTTAACATAGAGTTACAAGATGATGAGGAGAGTGAAGATGAACACAGACTATGAATAGTGGTGGAATAACAGTAGCAGATCTTGTTAATAATTGCTAATTTACTGCAAATGTATTTCAGAGGTGAAGTCCAATTGACACTTCTTATCTTCAGAATAGCCCCTACACTAGCACGACTGTGTATCCAAAATGTATTGAAAAGTTTCAGTTGCTAAACCATTTTTATCTGATAAATATATCTATCTTGAGAGGAAATGAGGAGGCTATACAAGTAACAACTTGTAGAGGACCGACTACCGCAATAATCAGAATAAAACTTCAGCGGTATCCTCAAGCTGGCTGCTAGAACAGGAAAACCTGAGTCTCTTCTGCTAATCTCGGATTTCTTGATTGGTCGGTGTTCACTAACCCATAGGAGTGTGCAAGCAGTCAGCCACCCCAAAGAGTTCTGTGTTCTGTTCTAATCAGCCTATGTATTGGGTGCATGCTAACCACTATTTGTTGGGTTGTCATCAGGCTTCACAGAGTTGGAGCCTGGTGAATTGTGGTGGTCAGGCCATGCATACGTTTTGGTGCTAATTTTGTGTGGTGAATTCAGACCACATGAGAGGAAAGGGTACAGGAGGGAGATGTGCCCCCTCACAAGGAAGAGCTAACCAAGAGATTAAATCAGGGCTCTCATAAATATGTCCCTAAGAAGGCCGAAATCTGGCCTAATGTGGTCAGCGCGTGGGTGGAAAATTGATTACGTTAAAAATCGTTAAAAATATTTTTTCCACCCACGCGCTGACTACGTACTAAAATTTTAACGTCTAATGAAAAAGGTGATTGCATGCTCTAGGGCTTCCTCTAGCAATAAAAAAAAAATTGCACTTAGCAATCTGGAGTTATTCTGGATGACGTTTTTGGGATGTAGGTCCCTCCACTTTAGGGTCTAGTATCTAGTAACTTGCCTATAGTTATACCTATGAAACATATTTTAGTATCAAAAGAGAGCACACAGAGAGACCTATTTTTTTAGCTATATATCAAGTCCATATGAAGTTTGCAGAAGCTACGGAGCTCTAAAGTTGTAACCACAAGTTAAAACAAAATAATTAAATTTCATAGAGGTTTTACTCCTAGTTACCTGCTCTGATGGTTGTTTGAATCCCAGAGCTTTTAGCAGTAGTTGGAAGTCCTCAGTATCCAGGGCTCTTGCCACCTTGTTGTAAATGGCAACCACACTCATCTCCTCCCACTCATCTATAGTATGTACGTAAAGTTTTGCTCTGTATGAGTTAGAGAGCATAAAACCTCTAATTCTAATGCTAATGCTGATTTGTTAGTAGTAGGTATATTGATCTGCTGTACTCATGCTATGAGTTTGATAATTTTGTACCTGTGAATATTATTTTGTAATCTGAATATATACTGAGGAGGTAATGTATACTTGTATATATAGGATGCTTTCTGGAAGATACCCTCGTCCATGTCTCCCCAGACACTCACTCAAGCAGCACATGTCCTCAGGCCAAGTCATGAAGCACCTGGTGAAGGTAGTCCTGAAACTTCAGAGCCTGAGTATGAGGAGAGGGAGATGTCACGCACTAACATTTTGGAATTGTTACAGAGGAGAAGGCAGAAGTCCCCATTTAGAAAGAGCATGCCTCCTCTCAGCAAGCCAAGTCCTAAAAAGCCTCGACTAGCACTCAGAAGTGAGTTTCTGGAATCGGACAGTGACCTGTCTCCCCAAGAAGTTGTGGTTGCAAGTGCTCGTGTCATGAAAAGAAAGAAGAAGCAAAAGAAGTTTTTATTTGAGGCTGACACAGATGAGGAGGAGAGTGGAAGTGACGAGGTGGAGAGTGGAAGTGACGAGGTGGAGAGTGGAAGTGACGAGGTGGAGAGGAATGAAGTGGGAGAAATGGAGGTTGAAGATGTACAAGGAAGGGAAGAGGAGGAGGAGGAGGTTAAATTTAAAAAAATGCCATCAACTCCCCCTTCACTTCCCATTCCTAATATGTGGTGCGCCAGCTACCTAGGTTATGTGGTGTGCCAGCTACCTAGGTTATGTGGTGAGCCTGCTACCTAGGTTGTGTGGTGAGCCAGCTACCTAGGTTATGTGGTGCACCAGCTACCTAGGTTACTGATAGTGTCATCCACTTCCCCTTCCATATCCAGGAAAAACTAACCTAGATCCTCAGAGTGCCCGTACCACTTCACATTCACAGGTTGTGTAACAGAACCACACGACCAAATCATGTTGTTGAAAGTTCTGGAGATTAAAATTATAATAATATACAAAAATTTAAAATAAAGCATATGTAGTAATAGTTGTAAGGGCATGGTAGTGAATAGCTGTGAGGATATGCTGTAGGCTCTAGTTCCCAGTGGGAACAGAGTATTTATGGTTTGTTCCAGAAAGAATGATGTTGGAATGTGCTGTAGTATGTATGAGGAATAAGTGCAAGAATTAATGTTTTGCTGTTGGAGTGAGATACCTTGTGTTTGCATAAACAAAGATATGTATGAAAGGTCGCAGTTTAGATGGTGGTATTCTGTAGGCCTGGCAGATTGTAAAATATGCTTCTGAGCGTCGTGAATTAGGTGGAAAAACTTTCCTTATCAAGTCCTAAAACAAAGTTTAGGCAATAGTACAACTGCAGGAAATTATACTATTTTACTGCAATAGCATAACTACTCATCAAAAGTTGATTGAAGAATCACGATTGAAAAATCGACTTTTATATAATTATATATGTCCAGTGCATTATGTCAGAATCAAATGATGGACATGTGTACGTCAGTTAGCATAATTTAGAAAAATAATAAGAGAAAAATAGGTAGAAATGTGAGCATAATCGACCAGGCCCTAGTATTCAAGGTACAGCCCTAGTATTTAAGGTACAGCCCTAGAATTCAAGTTACAGAAGCAATCCCTAAATAACTCTGCAGTTTAAGAATGTCTGTATATACTGGTTGGTAAATTGAAATATGTCACACTCCTCTCTATGGTTCTAAGCAATTAAATTTATAGGATGTGTTCACCATAGTGAGAAGGCAAAGTACATTCGTCATAGAATGATTCGAGAATTTCAAGTCACGAGGTATCGATGCTGCAGAAATCTCCTTTCTACTCCATCATGGTTGAAGAGATAACATGACTGTATATGTTGTCAAGGAGATGGTTATATATGTTGTGCTTTAGCTGCAGTTGAAACCTCCCTCACCTAAAAATAGTTGAGTTGAGTGATGATAGAGATTCAAATATTGAAAACTCACTTCTTATATACTTATCTTGGTACTAACATTATCCAATTTCTTGGCATGGCTGGGTTTAGTAGTGATGGTGAGAGTATTTGGAGTGCAGCCCATTGGCTACTAGCATTCACTGTATTGCTCACAGACTGGCTCTAGCAGCCAATTAAGCTGGAGAAAATTTGTGTTACTTTCAAAAGACACTTGAGCCTACTCTTGAAGGCCATCAAACAGCTTCACTTATATACCTTAATTAAATTAAACTGAAGAAAGACAGCAGATTCTTGATGGCTTCACACTGAGAGAGGTCGAGTGCTTGCTGCTTGTTAGTTTATGTTCTATACTCAATGAATTTCTCATAATAAACAACTTAAATTTACTCACTCGATTTTTGGCTAGACGCTCTATATAGACTTCCCTCAATATTTGGGCTAGATGCTCTATATAGACTTCACTCAATGTTTTGGCTAGATGCTCTATATAGACTTCACTCAATGTTTTGGCTAGATGCTCTATATAGACTTCACTCAATGTGTTGGCTAGATGCTCTATATTATAGTCTTCACTCAATGTTTTGGCTAGATACTCTATATAGACTTCACTCAATGTTTTGGCTAGATGCTCTATATAGACTTCACTCATTGTTTTGGCTAGATGCTCTATATAGACTTCACTCAAAGTTTTGGCTAGATGCTCTATATAGACTTCACTCAATGTTTTGGCTAGATGAACTAGCCTTCATAAGGCTAGAGAATCTATACACACACACGCACATGCACACATGAGTGAGTAAATTTTTCTGTCAACTGAAAGCTCGTTGAGAGTATCTCAAATATTTCTAAACTCCATCATTTGCTGAATATGATAGGGCCTTTTTAAATTTTCAACTATGAAGTGTATCAAAACCCTGCTAAGAAGTCAAATGAGCAACAGACATTGAATCACTGCATGCAAGTTTCAATGGAAGGTTCAGCACTTGCCCAGAAGCTCACTCTTGTAAAAATACAGCACAGACCTTCAACAAATACAAGTAACTACTTAGATTCATGTGTGTGTGTTTTATTAATGGTAAGGAATAAAATCCACTTTGATTGGATAATTATGGATTTACCTGTAGCATTGAAGGATGCTTGATTATATAGCAAACAACAACAAAACAAAAAAAGATATTTTATAAAGACTAGTTAAATTTCAGAAACAATAACTCACTAATGTAGAGCACATCACTTAGAGGACCATTTAAACAGATTTAAAAAGTACTTTAATATTGCTATTCAAAGGTAAAGAATCCGCTAAACGTTTTTAGTTGGCATTGGTAAATTCTTATTTCCTTCTTTCTTATCTTTGTCATTTTTGTTTCCCTCATTTTTTTTCCTGGTTGTGCTTGCATGTTCTTTATGGAGTCCTGTATGATAGCAGAGCTTATCAGGCTTCTTTCCTAGGTACTGAACCCAGTCATGTGTCTTGCACTTATGGGAAATCAGTACCATGTTGCTGCAGATCTTACGCCATTCCCCCAAATATTTTAACTACCAGTGTGTAAATTGTCATTCCTGTGGAATAAGTTTGGTTGTTGGGCACAGCTTCTATCCTTAAGGAATCAGTGGTATAATATGGTTACTTCAAGTGATCTTCAGTGCAGCTTGTTCTGGCTTCTGTAATGATATATTTGATGTGGTTAGTGGAATGTGCACAATTCTTAGCTGGGCATTACATGGTGTTGACTGGGCTTTAGTTCAGACCACATTAAGTCCTGTTGATCTCATTCTCTTGTCCCTATGAAACATTTATTTGAATGATCGTTTATATTTATGCTGCATTTGTAGCCTTGTGGACCTCCTTTGTGCTCACTCAACAAATTGCAACTGTCATTTATTTCAGATAGGAGGCCAAATTCATCACATATGCTCAGTCCCCTTGATAGCTAAGCATTCCTAGTTTCTCACAACTCATACCAGCTTACATACTATGCTTCTCTCACAATCATTCTCCGACAGTCCAAAGTCATCTTCCACTGCTGTTCCAGATCCTCCCCCAAAGAGCTTTCTCAGCCGGTACTTATTTTTGTTTTTGATGTGATCATCAAGTGTTCCTTTTGAAGAGCAATATGTTTGTAAACATTTTCTGTTTGGTATGATAAGACGTTTGTTTTTGTTGAGGACAGCGGATAAACAGGATATAATTTTCCTGTTAAGGATTTGCATTGGTAAGGGAGTTTGCATCCGTGACAATATACTCCCTTAAATGGGTGCTGCTTGACCAGGCACTGGATATTATGAGGGAGAGTGCATATTGCAAGTGTTAGTATGTTGTTCTATGTTTCCAAGAAGGAATAGATGTGATAGAATTTTACAGTGGCATGATAGAAAATTGCACAATGAACTTGGAGATGATGCATGCACATTAAAAGGATGATGCAGTGAGAGAATACAAGAATTTATGCAGTAATTTACGCCAGGAGTGGGGCTCCTTTCCCAAGTCTCCCCCCTTTCCAATGTCTAGCAGTGATAGATGGTTTGCTGTGCTGCAAGATGTAACGAGTGCTATTACAGCATGCCTGTGCTAGAGGTTGTGCAATCATGATGGTTGCACTAATATAACCACTCTCATCACTGTACAGAATTTTGATAAGGGTACAATGGTAACATTAAGTACTAAACTATGCCTTCTGTCCACATGAAGTAAAAATGTATTCTGATAAGAGTTGGTGCACGTGTGAGTTTTTATTACCTGCTGTGTGTGCAGGTAACTAAATATGATCTGGTGTGGGTAGTATTTATGTGAGAGATCCGACTCAAGGAAAGTGTGATAGATCTGTTGTCATTATCGTCACCGTTTTCAATTAAGATGTGTCTTAATAGTGATGTAATAGAGTACTGTGCAGTTTTTCAACCGAGAATGTTTGACTGATCTTTTGAAATGCATCTTTTACTCGCATGCGTGTACAACAGTACAAGAGCACAATTATTGTGGCTGGCAATGAGAATTCAAATGGAAAGAGAGGGAATGCCTTGCTATATCTATATATGGCAAGAGAATTAGTCGTCTACATTGACATAATGGACCTCTACTTTGTAGCTTAACAGATAGTGTGCAAAAAAGCAGTCATTTGAATATGTGGCATACCAACATTTTGGTGATAATTAGCTTGGTGGGGAAAGACCAGTTCACACTATTTCAGCCAAATTCCTGAGACTGCTATATATTACACACATAGAATTGATTCACCTGCTCATGTACAGCAGTTACACTTGAAATGTTATTCAGGCTACGGCCTTAGTGGGTCATCACCATCTTCACTGTGTCTACACTCACTGTGTCTACAAATGTCAACTTCATCACATGCAATAGCTTCATGTGTGGAGTCTAAGGACATTTGATGGCTTACATTTGAAGTAGCTCTAGAATGGCTCACTATAAAGACATACAGGAACATTATCTAGAATGACCACCATTACACCTTCAACCAATTGTAGTGCATAGAAGAGCAAAGAAGAGGAATTGGCATGTGACTTGTTACAGACGTTACCATCAACTGCTTGTAAGTTGGGAGTGTCAAGAATGAAGGGACACTTGGCTCGAGTCTGCACGTCATCTGAAAGTAAGAAAATGGCCACATCCTTTATCTTGGAGGAGATAACCTCGAGGCAGAAGCAGATGACATTACATATACACTATATCCTCTCTGAACAGCTAAACAGATACTGACCCTAATCTTAACAGACACTGATCCTAATCTTATTCACCAAGAAATCAATGGACTTCCAGTCAAGATCAAATGCGACGTTTGGACTACTTGGGCATGTGAATTGTTACCAATATGGAAGGGGGGGAGGAGGGTGTCTATGTTGCATCTTACTATTGATTTTTTGTTGTGTAATAGAGTGCCATGCACTTTTGCAACTGAGAATGTTTGAATGTTCTTCTGTGCCTTTGAGATGCTCCTTTCACTCATCATAAACATGCAAGAGAGAACTCGATTTCTTGCAAGCTGTGCCTTCTTTTTATTCATTAATTTCCTCGCTCTTTTTATTCATTAATTTCCTCACTCTTTTTATTCATTAATTTCCTCACTCCTGGTTATTTTCCAGAAGCTATATATATGGCTATGAATCATATTTGCAATTTGAGCTTTTTTTGTTGTAACATGATCATTTCTCATATATTACCACTACTGAATACTTATAGCAATCAAATGTTTTGGTGTATACATAAACATTACACAATACATATTATACATGTATATAACTATATAAATAATTATGTATTCTTCTGGAAAATGCTAATTGGACATGGGGTGGATTAACTTTGATAGAAAAGGTAATTGTATACCGACAGGAAGTTTTCATGTCAATACCTCAGGGTCAGATTACCTCAGTGTAGACTGGTCAGAAATGTCTCCTTGAAAGACGGAGATTATGGTGACAGTGTGTCTCCACTCTTCTCCAGTATGACCACAGAACCTTCACCTTACTTTAAAAAATCCTGTATGGAAAATTGCACTTACACTTCCTGATTTATTGACCTTTTACTTGACATAACTGAAGCCATAAAAAACACAAATATTTCCTACAGCTTGCATTTCCACCAGCTGATCATGCACCCATTCAGTAATGGCTTCTGTGCACATGATGGGATAATTTTCTAAACATAGATTATTAGTTTTTCAACCCTCTTGGAAATGCTGAGAGAGGCTACAACACTGACCAAGCAAGGTAAGAAATGATGGAGCCAAAGGCATTTTCAGTTGCCAAAACTATATACCAGAACCAACTCTAGACTAATCCACTAATCAAGCAAGTCATCTGTTTCAAGGACTGGTCTGCTATGATCTGATGGACTTGAGAATGGGTTGATGATAGGTTGATATGTTTCAGCGGTGTTTTAGGATTTAATTAAAATAATATAGATTGTTATTAGGTTAGTTACTACATAGTCCCACACTGTGCTGTAATATATCTATGATGGCCTTAACAGGCTCAGTAATATCAAGATTAAATCATTAATTTCTTGCTTATTCTGTAACTTGATTTGCATTTGGACTTTTAGTCCCTTTTAGTCCCTGAATGTAATAAAAAGCAATCACAACCCTGGCCTTCACACCCCTGGCCTTCTTACAAAGGTACTGGTTAGTCTTCTCCTTTTTACTTACATGCAACAGAAATTCCACATACAAAGCGGTGTCACCTCTGTCTCCATAGTTCGTTAGTCATCACGTTTCTATTAGTGAGGTGTTGTGAGATACCCTACTAGAGACTCGCTCGCATAATTGAACCAACTTTTACTTTAGGAAAATTGTAATCCACTACTACAATTTAACATCCCAGCAGAGGCCAGAACGGAGTTAGACGTTCTAGCAGAACTAACAAATCCACAACTAAACCCTTTCCAAGCGTAGAGATTTCAAGGTTTGATCAAGAGAGCTAAGCGAGAATAGAGTGGGTTAGTGCGCGACACAAGAAAGCCGATTCACAAACTTAGACTCTTTCTGGGGGAACATTGCTAATTAATTCTTGTGACGTGTCCCACCATGAACTTGATAATGAGTACACCATAAATTTAATGGGGGGACTATACCAAAACAGGAAGAGAAAAAAGACTAATAGGCATTTGTGTTTCCGCGCATGCGCGAACCGCTTGCTTATGCTTATATAATTGGCAGCAAGTGCGGATCATTCAATTCAGCCACACAATATCAAGAATGGGAGCAATAACTTCTCTAACACTTATGGCAGTTCTAACCACTACCTTCGGATGCAAGTTAGAACACTCCAAAACTGCCTACTTCGAACATCATTTCACCAGTAATATAGAAGGCACTGACTATGTCTGCATCCATGTGAATTCCAGTCAGTCTATACAGATATGTGGAGGTGGCTGTCCTGGTTATTTTAGGCATGATCCAGTCTATACACTTGGAAATGAAAACTTGGACTACCGTGCTAACAGGTCGTGTTCTGGAGAGCACTCGCAGTGCTGCAGAGCACTCACCAAAAGAACTATTTCAGTGGAACTAACTTTTGTCTGTGTGAATTCAAAACAGCTTAATGCGAGTGATCTTTTTTTGGACAAGGTGAAGATACGGATCCTTTACAATGCTAAATTACTCAATCAACAGGGAAAATACACTTACATGATTAAATCTGAGGTGGTCCCTAACCAACAAATTGCCACAAGTTGTGGATGCACGCGGTGTTACGGTCCAAGTGGAGTGAATGAAACCACCTGCTACAATTTGGCCCAGCCACTCCAGTAAAACACTAACAGTGTCTGCATATTCCGTTCATATTCCGTTCATTATATATTATATTCATTCATTGTATAATCTATTTCCATCATCATTTATCTAGTCATCAATGGCCACATACACTTACAATCAATTTGGTCTTAATAAATTTTGCAATTTCAATCTTACTAATTAATACCTAATTGTGCTCTAGTAGCATTAATTATTAATTGCCCCCAAGAATAAATAGTCTAATAGTATGATTTAAAAGAACATAGTTGGTATGCATATATATATGAAATGCCCCACAGAGATTTTGATCATCTGTTATTGTAGAAATGAAGTGCAACAGATAGCATTTTTAAGATTTATAACATTGTGTTTTTGGTATAGAGATAAGCAGGGAATTTTTAGATTTTTTAAAAGGGGATATGCCATGAAATCTATATGAAGTCTGACTATAAAGATTAATACACCGCCCACTAGATATATTCTCAATGAACTCTCAGTTGGCATAACAACACTACAATAACCTTCTCAATCATCAACTTCAAATGTATCGTATTCTCATAGTTTAAATACAATTTGAAGTTAGTTATTGAGAAAGTGATTGTAATATTTTACTATTATTAAAATATATATATATAATTATTATATATTATGCAGGTGACAAATTAGTAACACCTAATTAACACATGCTAGTTATAAAGAATCAAATTACACACACAAAAATAATGACAATAACCAATGACAAAAAAAACAAAGTCAAGGAGATGGATAGGGTGCTCAAAACTGCTCAGCATTCCCCTTCTGTATCGCCACAGACTGACATTGAAGGAGGTATCTACTGGAGTTGGGATCTCTGATAGATGCACGTAATTTCCTTCCAAATTCCTCACAAATAATCGTGCCTCAGGCCCCAACACACCACACGTCTCCACCGCAAAAGGTACAAAGAAATGGCTGCTCTAAAGGGGTGTGTATTTCTTTAATTGCTCTGTGCTTAGCTACCAATTCCACTCCACAGGTAGCTCTGGCAATGTTGATGGTGCAAATATCAGGACAATTAGCATCCCACACCTTGCCCAATTTCCAAGGCACCATACTCATGCCATCTGGTCTTTTTCTATATAAGCGGAAGAGATCATGAGGTTCCAGTCTAAAGATCCCAGCAGATGATAGTGACCTATGAGTTATGTCGTTCATTGATGCATGTCTAGGATGACGACCATCACTGAAGCGGCAGCTTAGACCATGTCTGGCCCAGCAATCATCACTAGCCCCACCACAGTGATGGCATGCATGCGGCTGAGAAAGAGGTGCTGCCAAACAAAGGCCTACTGAAATAAGCACCGAAACATCATCCATGCAAACACCAAGAGATGGAATTGGGAGAGCAACTCAACCACACACCTGCTTCAGACATGACATAGCCAGAAGCCTTGCACAAGACACCTCATCCCTGTTACGATACAACAAAGCATCTGCCATAGCACGTATTTTACTTGCGTCCCATGTCTTCTGCTGACAGGTGGATGGGTCTGAAGGAGGGAAGTTATGGCCTTGCTTCCAAATGGCTAGAACATCATTCAGAAACAGTAGGGGGGGGGCAGATTGAAATCAGTGTGGTAGAATATATCAGACGATCTATTGGCAGAGGTCAAATAAGCAGAATGGGCCACCTGTACTGCACTCCTAATTCCCAAACCCCCAAACTTGATAGGAAGGCTTGCTTGGTTCCATGATGAGTCTAAAACATCAAAATGTTGATTGGTAATGGAACTAACTATCTCCTTTAGAGTGTCATCAAAATCCTGTAGTTTGCTTGACAGAAAACATGGTGCAATACGAAGTAGGTGAAGCAACCTGTGAATGGAGAAGGAAGTTAATTGAAGCCAAATTTTTGTAAGTTAATTAAATAACAAGATTACAGAGACTAACAAAAATTCTGACACAGTTTAGTAATACGATAGTAAGTAAATGTGTGTTGGCACAGAGGGGGGAAATAGTATTCATTGTATGTTAGAGCGGTTATCATGAATCACCCTGCAACCATGGATCTGTTAATATTATTTAAATGTTAGGGCAGTCATCATGAATCACCCTGCAACCATAGATCTGTAAATAGTATTTGAATGTTAGAGCAGTTATCATGAATCACACTGCAACCATGGATCTGTAAATAGTATTTGAAAGTTAGAGTAGTTATCATGAATCACCCTGCAACCATAGATCTGTAAATAGTATTTGAATGTTAGAGCAGTCATCATGAATCAACCTGCAACCATAGATCTGTAAATAGTATTTGAATATTAGAGCCGTTATCATGAATCTCACCCTACCATAGATCTGTAAATAGTATTTGAATGTTAGAGCAGTTATCATGAATCACACTGCAACCATGGATCTGTAAATAGTATTTGAATATTAGAGCAGTTATCATGAATCACCCTGCAACCATGGATCTGTAAATAGTATTTGAATGTTAGAGCAGTTATCATGAATCACCCTGCAACCATGGATCTGTAAATAGTATTTGAATGTTAGAGCAGTTATCATGAATCACCCTGCAACCATGGATCTGTAAATAGTATTTGAATGTTAGAGCAGTTATCATGAATCACCCTGCAACCATAGATCTGTAAATGGAACTTGGGCTGGTTAGAAAATTAAAAAAAAAATTAGAAACACCAAAAACCTTCAAAACAATAGACTTTAGCTGTTCTTGTATTGGCAGGACTGCTCACCAATGGTCCAGCAAGATCCAATCTGCAGTAATTGTCCTACTGTTTTAATATATCTGTTAATTATAGAGAAGCATGTTTAAGAAAGCAGATGATTAAAGATTGCTTTGTCTCGTTGCTTTAAAAGATTAATCACTTATTGTAGGTGTGGTCAGTGGCAAGAAAAGGAGTTGAGGTTTGACTAAATAATTTAAGATTGTAGTGTCGGACATGATTGATTCACACCGATCTATTTAACTAACATAGGCTAGCTTGTGTAGCAAAGCTACAGCACTAACAAAACCAAATCTAATTAGACACATGGTTAGTAGATTACGAATAGTGGACTGTCTGAAGATGCTCTTCTGGAGATGAGGAGATGAACCACAGTAGCAGTACTGTGTCAGTCTGTGTGAGGACAAAATTGCAACAGGAACGTGTGGTGACTCTGGATTGAACTTGGCAAGGGCAATACCCAGAGGGGAGTGAGATAGAGGAAAGTGGCCTTGAAAAGTGGTCCATATATATTATGGAAATCAGTTTGGGTACAATACAAGACAGAAATTGGATAAATTGTATGGTCAATTTATATATAGATGGAGTTGTTGATCAGCGTCAGAATTATGATACACGCTATATAATTGTCTTGCAGGTTTGGCCTTCCAATAGCAGAGTTCCAGACACTTTGTACCTCATACTGGAAATAGAGCTAAGTCACTTCTTTATTCTGAAAATCCAGAGCCAATGGGTCTCCCTGCCTGATGTGCATGCAAGACGATACCGATGAACAAAATGTGTGATGTGTAGAGCACATGTACACCACAAACAACAGCTACACATATCAAACCGTATTTTGCTAAATTAGATTGGGGTGATAGTCTTGCATAGTTACCTATTTCCTTAGTGAATAGAACAACTTTTGGTTTCATGAAATACTTAGGCTTGTTTTTTGTTTCGTTTGCATATAAACCCAACAATTAGGTCAAATACAGACCCTAGGTATGTCCTCATATATAATAATTATATATATATATATATATATATATATATATATATTAGCAGGACCACAGATTTACACGGACAAAAAAGATAAGTGCCACAAGTATTGATTACCCATCATGCATTGCTGTCATAGGTAGTTGGTCTGGATGCCACACCAGCTTGAAAAAATAAGAGGTGCCTAGAAAGTAGGTTCTCTGTCATCTGTACCCAGTAGATGAACTCTCCATGCAGAAGGGCCCAGGTACAGTAGCTGTGCTCCAACAAGCAGAGCTTAGGCAACCAGTAGCTGATCTCTCAATGAAAAAGGGCTTAGGCACTCGGTAGCTGGGCTTAACCCCATAAAGCAGCATCTAGGCATCCAGTAGCTGGACTTCCTTTGAAGCAGTGTCTAGGCATCCAATAGCTGGGCTTCCCATGAAGCAGCATCTAGACATCCAGTAGCAACCATGATGCAGAACCTAGGCAGCCAGTAGCCATGCAGAGCCTAGGCATCAAGTAGCTGAGCTCTCTATGCAGTAGGTGCCAGAGACCTATAGTTAACACCAATAACCTGGCTTTCCATGAAGCAGTGTGGAAGCACCCAGTAGTTGTGCTCCCTAGGCAACCAATACCTTGATTCCCCATGAAGTGGAACTTTAAAAAGTGTTTAAATTTATTTATTTTGTAGAATCTTGTGGTGTTTTTTATAGTTAGTGTGCTGTGTGCTTCACGCATGCGCAGGCATTCCTACTCTCGCAACTGGTCTGGAATTCTAACACAACACAGCCCATGTCCATCTAAGTGTAGAAATACCTTCCTAAAATATTTGAACTTCCTAGCTTCAAAACTGTAATCATGCATAAAGGAGACACACATGGAGTTTTAAGTTCTCAAGAAAAGGATGCACATGCAAGTGGGAACGGGTTTCCCAATGAATAGCTGACACTAAGGGTTACTCAGCTTTATTCTGACAGCTACTCAATTACTCAGCGTATTCTAGCTCTGGACAGTGTGACACTGATGTAAATAAATCGCTGTAGCTCATAATAATAATAATAATAATATAATAATGATAATAATAATAATAATGATTATAATAATAATAACGATAATAATAATAATGATGATAATGATGATATGATTATGATGACGATGGTGTTGATGGTGATGGTGGTGATGGTGGCGGGGGTGACGGTGGTGGTGATGACGGTGGTGGTGATGGTGGCGGTGGTGATGGTGGTGATGGTGGCGATGGTGGCGGTGGTGATGGTGGCGGTGGTGACGGTGATGGAGTGACAGTGACGGTGGTGATGGTGACGGTGGTAACGGTGATGGTAGTGATGGTAATGACGGTGTTGACGTTAACGACAGTGGTGATGGTAACGACTGTGGTGACGGTAATGACGGTGGTGACGGTAACGACGGTGGTGACAGTATGTCGCAGGGTGACTCGGATATCACCAAACGATGTATCGGTTAACTGGTAATTGCTGCCACCAGGTAGACTGACTACCATGTTACAGGTCTGATACAGATGTTGTCTCAAAGACCTTTATGGCCAAAGTTATATACATAAGATAGACAGCTGCATGCTCGCAATCAACTCTTGGTACCTCTAACTAGGCTCCTTTTATAGGGACCAGTCAGACTAAACATGCAATGGGTTATGGGTTACAGTCATTAATACCTATTCACAATTAATTAACAACGGAATGCATGACAGTAGCAATATGATTACTGTGCAAGGGTTCAGTTAGAGTCTTGTCCAGGGACACCCTTTGACATTCCCTCCTTCTTCTCTTGAGGTTGCGGTTCCCTGCATTGGTTCGGGATAGAGGTCCTACTAGGTCCATACCAATTCGGTAGTATGGAGTGTCAATCACTGGCATTGGTCATAATGGAGCTCTTTGTTTATGCTGGGGTGCTGTCTTTTGGCAATCTGGGCATGCTTCACATAGCTTCTTGACGTCCGTGTACACTCCTGGCCAAAAATAGTCATCCCATATCCGTTGTGCAGTCCTGTCTCTTCCCAGATGTCCTGGTCGGTGGGCTAGGGATAGGACAAGGGTTCGGTTTTTCTTGGGTATGAGTAATTGTAGTAGTGTCTCTCCCATTCGATCCTCTGTCTTCCTCCATAAGAGATTACTTGGATCGTGAAGTCCGAGGCTGGTTGTTGTGCCTTCTCCCAACATGGGTGCAATGATTTATCATGCTGTTGTTCCTTCTGGAACTCTGGGTGGTTATGATCCAGTGGATGGTCCTCTTGGTTTGTCATGAACAGGGCCCGTTTCTCACGTTTGCTGGCTCTGCTCTTGGGTGGATCATCTTCTTCTGTTTCCGACTGCTCCATTTCTTGCAGAGAGGGGTTGGGCATCTGTTCCCCCCCTGATTGCTCACCATCTTCCATGCTCTCTGTTTCGGAGTCGGTGTCAGTGTCAAGCTCTTCAGCTGGGTGCTCATGGAAGTCATCCGATAGGGATTCTAAATTGTCTTTGTTGTTTTGGGATCGGGTCTGTGCCATATTTACTAGTTCAGTGTATAGCAATCTCTTTCCCATTCCCCAGAGATCTGGGAAGTCGGTGCCCAGGAGTGCATTGTATCCCAGATTGGGTTGAGCTGCCACTATTAGGTCTTTGGTACAGTCGCCGACCTTGAATCTGGCTCTGGCAAGAGGCAACTCAGTAATGGTGCCATTGAAAGCCCTTACTCGAATGTTGATTACATGTTCAGATATTAGGGTGCTGTCTACGAGTGTTCTCTCAGCACCAGTGTCTAACAAGACCCTGCTCACGGGTTGGTTGTTAATTCTGCCGGTCACTAGTGTCTGTCGGTTCACTTCGGTTGAGACCAGGTCGACTTCTTGCCGGTTGGTCAGTGGTTGAGCTAGGTTGACACTCTCCAGCCTCGGTTCGGTTGTTTTCTTTCTTGGATCGTGACATTCCGCCGAGAAGTGTCCGTATTTGTTACAGTTAAAGCAGCGAGGGCGATTCTTCTCATCAAACGGAGGGAGGAACCGGCGATTCATCTCGGTCTTTCCTGTAGTCTTTTCGGCAGGTGGTGCAGTCTTTGATCGTCCTTCTCCATGCTTGGATAGGGTGCTTTGCTCCACATTACGGCGATGTCTATGTTTTCCTTGCATGGGGTCTCTATCATTTTCGGAGGTTGCATCATAGATCCATCCTCTGGTAATGACAAAGTAATCAGCCAAACTGGTTGCTTCCTCTAAGGAGGTTGGCTTTCGGTCTCGGATATACGTGGCCATTGGTCTGGGCATTAATTTCTCTATAGCACTCAGTTCTACGACTTCCTTGGCTGATGTACACACCTCGGCCCATTTGGTAGATAGGTGTAAATGCCTCCGGCCGCAGGTACTCCAGGTTTCCTCAGGCTTGCGTCTGAGCTGATCCATCTTCAATTGCTAAATTTCCCTGGTAATTCAGTAGTGGGCAAAAAGGGCAACCTTCAAGGTGTCATAGTCTTGTCGATCGTCTGGATCCAATGAGACATAGACTCGTGTTGCTTCCAGAGTAAGGATAGGTACCAGGTTTCGGTTCTATTGTGTCTTGGGTAATGCATAGCACTCCATGTGACCTTCAAAGGCCATGAAATAGGATTCAACGTCTTCTTGAGGTTTTAGCTTTCGGAATCGGTTTACTCGGTCGGGAGTGTTGGTAGATGGACATGGGGACTCTATGGCACTACGCTCAGTGGTTTGGGCCAGTAATTGCATCCAGTGCCACTCTTGCAGCTCGTCTTTCTGTTCTTGTCTTTTAATCTCTTCTCTCCTCTGTTATATTCCCGTTCTTCTGTCTGACGTCGTTCTGCTGCTAATCTCTGTCCTTCCATCATGGTTTGCATCCTGCATTTGGTGGTACATCATAGTAGTTGGGTTTGGGGCCATTGGGTCCTGTCCATACCAAGGGGGCTGGTACTTACTTCCCCCTGAGAATCCAGCATCTGGCAAAGTCCTCTGCTCTTCAGTGGGTTGCAAATTCATTTGAATGGGCACTGGCCTGTACTCTCTGTCCTCGACATTGAGGGGGGGTGTTGACTCATCTTCATTGACTGGACGGGTCCTCAGATTGTAGGTACTGTTAGTAGTGCTGTCTGTCATTGCTCTTGACTAGTGGCTCTACTCGGTAATAGGGATAAACGGTAAGGTTGAATCAGTTTGTGCAGATCCTGTACGGAGGATTGGCTACATGATGGTATCTGTTTGTGCAGTTCATATACGGAGGATTGGCTACACGACGGTATCTGTTTGTGCAGTTCCTGTACGGAGGATTGGCTACACAACGGTATCTGTTTGTGCAGTTCCTGTACGGAGGATTGGCTACACTACGGTATCTGTTTGTGCAGTTCCAGTATGGAGGATTGGCTACACGACATTATCTGTTTGTGCAGTTCCTGTACGGAGGATTGGCTACACGATGGTATCTGTTTGTGCAGTTCCTGTACGGAGGATTGGCTACACGACGGTATCTGTTTGTGCAGTTCCTATATGGAGGATTGGCTACACGACGGTATCTGTTTGTGCAGTTCCTGTACAGAGGATTGGCTACACGACGGTATCTGTTTGTGCAGTTCCTGTACGGAGGATTGGCTACACGACGGTATCTGTTTGTGCAGTTCCTGTACGGAGGATTGGCTACACGACGGTATCTGTTTGTGCAGTTCCTGTACAGGATTGGTTACACGACGGTATCTGTTTGTGCTGTTCCTATAAGGAGGATTGGCTACACGACCGTATCTTTTGTGCAGTTCCTGTACGGAGGATTGGCTACACGACGGTATCTGTTTGTGCAGTTCCAGTACGGAGGATGGCTACACGACGGTATCTGTTTGTGCAGTTCCTGTACAGAGGATTGGCTACACGACGGTATCTGTTTGTGCAGTTCCTGTACGGAGGATTGGCTACACAACGGTATCTGTTTGTGCAGTTCCTGTACGGAGGATTGGCTACACGACGGTATCTGTTTGTGCAGTTCCTGTACGGAGGATTGGCTACACAACGGTATCTGTTTGTGCAGTTCCTGTACAGGATTGGCTACACGACGGTATCTGTTTGTGATGTTCCTATAAGGAGGATTGGCTACACGACCGTATCTGTTTGTGCAGTTCCTGTACGGAGGATTGGCTACATGACGGTATCTGTTTGTGCAGTTCCAGTACGGAGGATTGGCTACACGACGGTATCTGTTTGTGCAGTTCCTGTACGGAGGATTGGCTACACGATGGTATCTGTTTGTGCAGTTCCTGTACGGAGGATTGGCTATACGACGGTATCTGTTTGTGCAGTTCCTATATGGAGGATTGGCTACACGATGGTATCTGTTTGTGCAGTTCCTGTACGGAGGATTGGCTACACGACGGTATCTGTTTGTGCAGTTCCTATATGGAGGATTGGCTACACGACGGTATCTGTTTGTGCAGTTCCTGTACGGAGGATTGGCTACACGACGGTATCTGTTTGTGCAGTTCCTGTACGGAGGATTGGCTACACGACGGTATCTATTTGTGCAGTTCCTGTACGGAGGATTGGCTACACGGCGGTAGATATTGGTTGGCAGGATCCCACCGCTGCCACCAGTTGTCGCAGGGTGACTCGGATATCACCCAACGATATATCGGTTAACTGGTAATTGCTGCCACCAGGTAGACTGACTACCATGTTACAGGTCTGATTCAGATGTTGTCTCAAAGACCTTTATGGCCAAAGTTATATACATAAGATAGACAGATGTATGCTCGTAATCAACTCTTGGTAACTCTAACTAGGCTCCTTTTATAGGGACCAGTCAGACTAAACATGCAATGGCTTATGGGTTACAGTCATTAATACCTATTCACAATTAATTAACAACGGAATGCATGACAGTAGCAATATGATTACTGCGCAAGGGTTCAGTTAGAGTCTTGTCCAGGGACACCCTGTGACACAGTAACTATGGTGGTGATGGTAACGATGGTGGTGACTGTAACAACGGTAGTGATGGTAACGACGGTGGTGACGGTAACGGCGGTGGTGACAGTAACGACGGTGGTAATGACTGTGGTGATGGTAATTATGGTGGTGATGGTAACGACAGTGGTGTTGGTAATGATGGTGGTGACAGTAACGACGGTGGTAATGACTGTGGTGATGGTAATTATGGTGGTCATGGCAACGACAGTGGTGTTGGTAATGACGGTGGTGACGGTAACAACGGTGGTGATGGTAATGACAGTGGTGATGGTAACGACGGTGGTGACGGTAACGACAGTGGTGATGGTACCGATGGTCGTAACGGTAATGATGGTGGTGATGGTAACGATGGTGGTGACTAACGACGGTGGTGATGGTAGCGACGGCGGGTGACGGTACCGACGGTGGTGATGGTAACGACGGTGGTCACGGTAATGACGGTGGTGACGGTACCGTTGGTAGTGACGGTAATGACAGTGGTGACGGTAACGATGGTGTTGACAGTAACGACGGCGATGATAATGACGGTGATGATAATGAATGTGATGATAATGATGGTGATGATAATGACGATGATGATAATGATGATTATGATAAAGACTATGATAATAATGATGATGATAATTATTAATGACGATGATAATAATGACTATGATAATAATGACGATGATAATTATTAATGACGATGATAATGATGACTATGATAAGAGAAGAGACTATTATAATAATTAATAATAATATTTAAAATAATAATTAATAATAATAATAATAATAATAATAATAATAATAATAATAATAATAATAATAATAATAATAATAATAATAATAATAATAATAATAATAATAATAATAATAATAATAACAACAACAACAACAACAACAACAACAACAACAACAACAATAATAATAATAATAATAATAATAATAATAATAATAATAATAATAATAATAATAATAATAATAATAATAATAATAATAATAATAATAATAATAATAATAATAATAATAATAATAATAATAATAATAATAATAATAATAATAATAATAATAATAATAATAATAATAATAATAATAATAATAATAAATAAAATAATAATTTTTTATATTATACATAATATTTAAAACACAATAATTAATGAAAGTCTAATGAAATAAGTCCTCCAGGCTGGAGTCATTACCCAGTGTTCTCATAATGCATGCGCTGTTCCCCCTCTGTATGGCAACCGCCAAACGAAAGGGGAATGATCTGCTCTCCCCTGTTGTTCTGCTCACTCTGCGGCGAAGTTCTTTCAAAAAGGGTAAAGTCCCCGGGCTGAAAGTCCCTGATGTCTCTACAGCCACTGGTTGGAAGAAGTGAGAGGGGTCCATGTTAGAGTACTTTGCCCTCTTCTTCATTTCAGCCATAGCAGCAACTGCACCTGCCTCACTGGTTTATGAATGGGCAAAGCAGTCTGTGCAGGTAGCGTTCCATACCATCAGCTTGCCATACTCCCAAGGAACCATTGTTATGCCGTCAGGTCTCTTTCCATCACTCCTATATGTTCCTGAAGGTTCCAGCCGAGATGGAATTTTGGCTGCAGACAGGGCACGGTGTACCCACCATACAAGTTTGTACCTGTGGTGGTAGAGACTTGTGGATCCTTTGGGCCTCAAGCAAAGGCATTCTTCAGGGAGTTGGGATGCCGCCTGAGGTCAGTGACTTATGAAGAGAACTCTCATCAACATCTTCTTCAACGGATTTCTGTGGCGGTGCAGCATGGGAATGCAGCCTCAGTATAATGGGATCTTTGCCATCAGGGTTGGGGACGAGCCATTTCCCTAGTCATCACTTGAACATTTGAACTTGAGGGGAGGGGGTTCTATAAACTATATGAATAAGTGCAGATTTAAGATAATCGATATTAGATGTTGAGATGGACCAGATATAATAATAATAATGATGATGATAATAATGATAATAATGATAATAATGATAATAATGATAATAATGATAATAATGATAATAATGATAATAATGATAATAATGATAATAATGATAATAATAATAATAATGATAATAATGATAATGTAGAGAGCACGTGCTACTATAACTTGTATCCTCAGATTTAGACACTTTGAAGCTTTATCAAGGAACCTTATAGCACGTGCTACTATAACTACATGACCTTGACTCCTCAAAGATTAGACACTTTGAAGCTTAATCAAGGAACCTTGTAGCACTTGCTACTAAAACTATATACATGACCTTGAATCGTCAGAGAGTGGATACTCTGAAACTTTATAGCACATGCTGCTATAACTATACGACCTTGTATCCCCAGAGATTGGACATTTTGAAGCTTTGCCAAGGAACCTTATATATAGCACATGCTACTATAACTGCACGAACTTGTATCCTCAGAGGTTGGACATTTTGAAACTTTATCAAGGAACCTTTGTAACCTAAAAGGTTCAAAGCTTTACCTTATGTGAGAGAGCGTGACATCATTCAGCTCCCCATGCATGTCTGACTGGTGACTGAAGAATGACGTTGGTCATATGAAGCTTTCTCTGGCAAATTAAATTTGCTGATACAACTATCCTGTTTGCCTCCTCCAGGATGCAGCTGCACCCGAGGTTGCGTCTCCTTACTTGCTGGACAAATTGGAGGGTGTGAAAGTCACAAATAAATCGTCCAGGCCAAAAGTTGTCTGCACAAAACTGATTTTTCTCTTCCTCAAACTCTGTGATTTAATGTTCGTGCTTATCCTGGTTATACCTGACCAATCAAATAGGTGGAACAACAGCTACTGTTCGGTACTTTTAAATTAATATACCTGTTTCCTCTCCGCATGGTCTTAGCGTGGGCCTTTGAAGTTGGTGTAGTGAGTGAGATTGTGTGTGCTACAAGATGAATAAGGGCAAAAGCTTGGAGAACAGAGAGTACAAATGTTGTACACAACCTAGCTAAGTGTAGAATTACTATTTTAAAGTTCCTTTCCAAATAAATTTAATGACAAACTGGAACTGTCCCTGCATCTGTCAACAGGTCGACTTGTGTGGTGCCTTAACTGGTACTAAATGATATCATCAAGTATGACCTGGTATGGAATCTTCCTGGTATTGGTATTTATTATCGTGAGGTTTGTTACCGTGGTATTCATTATTCTGTTAGTTATTATCTTGGTATTTGTTATGATGAGGTTTGTCACAGTGGTATTCATTATTCTGGTATTTATTACCCAGGTATTTGTTATCATGATGTTTGTTACCGTGGCGTGGCATTCATTATTCTTATCTTGGTATTTATTATCATTATGTTTGTTACTGTGGTATGTATTATCATGAGGTTTGTTACCGTGGCATTCATTATCCAGGTATTTGTTATGAGATTTATCATTCTGCTTGTGGACGTTTCTAGTGCCCGACATTTAGTCTCAGTGCTAATCTCTACTCTGAGCATACACGGATATCAAAGTCATTAGCAAGACCACCCATCGGTTTTTGATAGCCATCTAAGAAGCAGGTATCTTGCCACTTCCCTCAACCCTTGACATATGTATAAAGACCACACCTACTATGATGGATGATTAGCACATTTATTAGGTAACACCTATATGGTCTCATTTGGAAAAACCAGTCTTATATATATATATATTTATAGTAACTGGAAGCATCATCTCTGAACTCTAAATCTTGCAAGCTAAGATTATAGGATACTCCATATAGTGCACTATTGTTATTGGAAGAAAACACTTGAAGTTGTTGGATCGCAGCACTCTAATACCCAGGGGGCGAAATAGGTTTTAACACACGTGGCGTGCTGTAAAAGGTTGGCTGCTAAAAATCATAAAACGTCTATGCAACCAAGCAAGTACTAGTTTTTAGTATCAGCTACTCTTGGCTGAGGTAAGCTAGTGCTAGTGTTTAGTATCAGCTGAGGTAAGCTAGTGCTAGTGTTTAGTAGTAGCTACTCTGGCTGAGGTAAGCTAGAGCTAGTGTTTATTAGTAGCTACTCTGATTGAGGTAAGCTAGTGCTAGTGTTTAGTAGTAGCTACTCTTGGCTGAGGTAAGCTAGAGCTAGTGTTTAGTAGTAGCTACTCTGATTGAGGTATGCTAGTGCTAGTGTTTAGTAGTAGAGGTAGATCATAAAGGAAAGATGGCATCTATGCTTATTAGCTACCTGGCTTTAGCTGGACCTTCCCTAGTTTGGGAAGGACCTGTTGTTAGCAAGAAGGGTGCATTGGGCAGCTATAGAGAAAGTGCTAGCTACTTAGTATGGCAGTTGATTGTTCTTCATGATTTCGCTAGAGCTAGCTATGGCTACAGTTTTTCTACTGTGAGTCAAGAGATTCAAATAAACTTATGCTAGTGTATTTGAGTTCAGAAACCAAGACATTGACTGTGTGTCTCTTGGATGAGAGTATGGAGCCACCCTGTTGGTTGTTGGAGGATGGAGCCACCCTGTTGGTTGTTGGGTCAGGATGGAGCCACCCTGTTGGTTGTTGGGTCAAGATGGAGCCACCCTGTTTGTTGTTGGGGGATGGAGCCACCCTGTTGGTTGTTGGGTCAGGTTGGAGCCACCCTGTTGGTTGTTGGGTCAGGATGGAGCCACCCTGTTGGTTGTTGGGTCGAGATGGAGCCACCCTGTTTGTTGTTGGAGGATGGAGCCACCCTGTTGGTTGTTGGGTCAGACCCTTTTGGTTGTTGGGTCATGATGTTGGGTCAGGATGGAGCCACCCTGTTGGTTGTTGGGTCAGACCCTTTTGGTTGTTGGGTCATGATGTTGGGTCAGGATGGAGCCACCCTGTTGGTTGTTGGGTCAGGATGGAGCTACCTTTTCGGTTGTTGGAGGATGGAGCCACCCTGTTGGTTGTTGGGTCAGGATGGAGCCACCCTGTTGGTTGTTGGGTCAGGATGGAGCCACCCTGTTGGTTGTTGGGTCAGGATGGAGCCACCCTTTTGGTTGTTGGGTCAGGATGGAGCCACCCTGTTGGTTGTTGGGTCAGGATGGAGCCACCCTGTTGGTTGTTGGGTCAGGATGTTAGGTCAGGATAGAGCTACCCTGTTGGTCATTGGGTCAGGATGGAGCCATCCTGTTGGTCCTTGAGACAGGATGCTAGTTCATGATGGCTGGAGGGTTTCCCATCTGCTCTCTGGTTCAGGTGTCCTATGAAGCACTACACCCACTGCATGAAGATGAAGAGCCCGTGTCTTTCCTAGTTTCAGCCTCCGAGGGTCCCACTCTTTGCAATAGCTGTACCCAACCCAGTCCTGCATGGGAGGAGGTGCGTTGTTATTGCTGGAAGCCATTCTGGTGTTGTTTTATGCTTTTAGTAAGTAACTTGTAATGTTGAGCGTCCTCATTATGGGTACCTCACCGTCACACATCAATAAGAGCTTCCTCCACTTTACCTCCTTAAATTCTTAAACTGTGTGGACTGATTCATCGACTACTCCTAGCGAGTTGAAGTTGGAGCTAAGGCAAGGCATGAAGAGCAGGGAATGCTCCATGAAGAGCAAGGTATGTCCCATGAAGAGCAAGGTATGCCCATGAAGAGCTAGGTATGCCCCATGAAGAGCAAGGTATGCCCTATGAAAAGCAAGGTATGCCCCATGAAGAGCAAGGTATGCCAGTTGAAGAGCAAGGTATGTCCCATGATTAGCAGTGTATGCCCCATGAAGAGCAAGGTATGTCCCATGAAAAGCAAGGTATGCCCCATGAAGAGCAAGGTATGTCCCATGAAGAGCAAGGCATTTCCTATGAAGAGTAGGGTATGCCCCATGAAGAGCAAGGTATGTCCCATGAAGAGCAAGGTATGTCCCATGAAGAGCAGGGTGTGTCCCATGAAGAGCAAGGTATGTCCCATGATGAGCAATATGCCCCATGAAGAGAAAGGTATGTCCCATGAAGAGCAAGGTATTTCCCATGAAGAACAGGGCATGCCCCATGAAGAGCAAGGTATGTCCCATGAAGAGCAAGGTATGCCCCATGAAGAGCAAGGTATGCCCCATGAAGAGCAAGGTATGCCTCATGAAGAGCAAGGTATGTCCAATGATGAGCAAGGTATGTCCCATGAAGAGCAAAATATGCCCCATGAAGAGCAGGATACGCAGCAAATTCAGGACACCACAAGGACAAAAGATAGTGTGGTCTTGTAGCAACGTTGCAGAGATCAACTGTGTGGATGCTTCTAGCAATGGCCCATCATCAACCATGTAAAGGCCAATTCTTCTCCTCCCTAATGGAGTTACCATGGTACCTTATGACTGCATGATTGCTGACAGGCAGAGTTCATCTGAGGTTTCCTGCAGGAAAAACATACAAATAATTATTCGAGTATGCAGCACATTCAACCACGACTTATAACTAAATTAAAATTCCTTACAATACGTAAATCTGGTTTCCTCAGTCAGGAGGTCACTCGGTCTCCTGTAGCTAGTAAGTTGGGGGAGGGTTGTATATAGGAAATCCTAAACTCGTTGATAAATTCATCCTTTGTGGTGTGTGGCTTTGCAAGCATGCAGGATACTAAACCCACTCAGTTCTGATGTAATACAAAAACAGTGGTTTTCAGGGCCTGTTGCTGGCCGAGGTGAAGAATATTTTAGCCTAACATTATTTTATATTAAATTGACCTTTGAACTATCTTTTTTAAGGGAAAAGTCTGTACTCAGGTAGACCGCAATTTTAAAAGAGCATGTATTGGTGGGTATGATTTAGAATGGTGAGGAGCCATTTACAACTGGTTTTGGCTACATGTGTACATGCGACCTCTTGTTGTTGTTTTTTGATAGGCAATCCAATATAGTTTAACATTATTTAAACATGTTCTGTGGGAATATGCTTTTCTTTTTCCTGCTGTGTCTGAACATTGTGGCAGACCCACCACACACAGCAGGTGTTATTCTCCGCCATGTTCCCTGCTGAGAATGCACGCATCTAGTGTTGAGGAGCGGCTGCCTTTTGCTTCACTTTATGTGGAGAAGATCATTCAACAGGTCATCGACTGACCACTCATGTAGCTCAAGGCACATTTTCTTCAAGGTCCTGCTGATTGTAATACTCCACATCTGCTAGCTTGATGGGGTCATTGCAAGGACCTCTCTACCCACGCACCATGTCAGCTAGCTTGATGGTGTCATTGCAAGTGTGTGCTCTATTATTAGCCTGCATGTACTATTCAAGTGTGTGTTCTATTATTAGCCTGCATGTACCATTCAAGTGTGTGCTATATTATTAGCCTGCATGTACCATTCAAGTGTGTGCTGTATTATTAAGCTTTCTAGCCTGGTATCGACATGCATGTA
Organism: Cladorhizidae sp. MBARI D1340-BT2; assembly: GCA_028752905.1. Lineage (NCBI taxonomy): Eukaryota > Metazoa > Porifera > Demospongiae > Poecilosclerida > Cladorhizidae > Cladorhizidae sp. MBARI D1340-BT2. The sequence goes on from JAQNBH010000007.1 coordinate 1,903,993, forward strand.
ACAGATCACCAGATCTCGATCAGTTAACAATACATTGTATGACTATTTGTAATAACCCTTCCAGGTTAGCTTTGTTTAACCCACAGGCAGTCTGTCCGATGTCTTCACTGTCAGTGGGTCTGTCACACTGGTGATAGCAGTTGCTGTACTCACTGCTACCATCCTACAAACTTGCAGTGGTGATAGCAGGTGCTGTACTCGCTGCTGTACCAGCCTACAAACTTGCAGTGGTGATAGCAGGTGCTGTACTCATTGCTACCAGCCTACAAACTTGCAGTGGTGATAGGCTGATAGCAGGCGCTGTACTCGCTGCTGTACCAGCCTACAAACTTGCAGTGGTGATAGCTGGTGCTATACTCACTGCTACCAGCCTACAAACTTGCAGTGGTGATATCAGGTGCTATACTCGCTGCTGTACCAGCCTACAAACTTGCAGTGGTGATAGCAGGTGCTGTACTCACTACTACCAGCCTACAAACTTGCAGTGGTGATAGCAGGTGCTGTACTCACTGCTACCAGCCTACAACTTGCAGTGGTGATAGCAGGTGCTGTACTCACTGCTACCAGCCTACAAACTTGCAGTAGTGATAGCTTGTGCTGTACTCATTGCTACCAGCCTAAAACTTGCAGTGGTGATAGGCTGATAGCAGGTGCTGTACTAGCTGCTGTACCAGCCTACAAACTTGCAGTGATGATAGCTGGTGCTGTACTCACTGCTACCAGCCTACAAACTTGCAGTGGTGATAGCAGGTGCTGTACTCGCTGCTGTACCAGCCTGCAAACTTGCAGTGGTGATAGCAGGTGCTGTACTCGCTGCTACCAGCCTACAAACTTGCAGTGGTGATAGCAGGTGCTGTACTCGCTGCTACCGGCTTAGACTTGCAGTGGAAGTGATCTTCTGAGGACTCACTTCGCTGCCATTTTTTCCCCCACTGCCCCCGAAAAACCAATGGCGGTGAGAATGGAACAACCATATTATCATCAGCAACAGAAATTTATATAATTACCGAGCAGAGCGACATTGTTATAAGTGCAGTGGTGTGTACTCACATCCTTACTTAACTATGTGAGGCTCTCATTCCTCAGTCAGCATACTAGGAGTATGAGTTTTGGGTGGGGAGTCTGTCCCGCATTTTCAAAATTTGGTCAAACCAATTGAGGAGCACTAGTGTACTCACTGAGTCAAGTTAGCTATAGAGAAATTTAGTGCTCCCGAGTTTTCTTTCAAAGTTAAATTTTTTCCCTAGATGAACAGTGTATATGCTCTATATAGTTCTTACATATGCTCTATATAGTTCTAACATAATGCTCTATATAGTTCTAACATATGCTCTATATAGTTCTAACATATGCTCTACATAGTTCTAACATTGCTCTATATAGTTCTAACATATGCTCTATATAGTTCTAACATATGCTCTACATAGTTCTAACATTGCTCTATATAGTTCTAACATATGCTCTATATAGTTCTAATAATTCTCTATATAGTTCTAACATATGCTCTATATAGTTCTAACGATGCTCTATATAGTTCTAACATGCTCTATATAGTTCTAATGATTCTCTATATAGTTCTAACATATGCTCTATATAGTTCTAACATATGCTCTATATAGTTCTAACATATGCTCTATATAGTTCTAACATATGCTCTATATAGTTCTAACATATGCTCTATATAGTTCTAACATATGCTCTATATAGTTCTAACATGCTCTATATAGTTCTAACATATGCTCTATATAGTTCTAACATATGCTCTATATAGTTCTAACATATGCTCTATATAGTTCTAACATGCTCTATATAGTTCTAATGATGCTCTATATATTTCTAACATATGCTCTATATAGTTCTAACATATGCTCTATATAGTTCTAACATATGCTCTATATAGTTCTAACATATGCTCTATATAGTTCTAACATGCTCTATATAGTTCTAACATATGCTCTATATAGTTCTAACATATGCTCTATATAGTTCTAACATATGCTCTATATAGTTCTAACATATGCTCTATATAGTTCTAACATGCTCTATATAGTTCTAACATATGCTCTATATAGTTTTAACATATGCTCTATATAGTTCTAACATATGCTCTATATAGTTCTAACGTGCTCTATATAGTTTCTTGTTTATTCCTAGCAGTCTCCCTAGAAGTTAATTTCTGATATCATACATTTGTGCAGATGTTGTCGGGTGCCTGCAGGCAGCACTGGAAGGTTCAGAGGTGAAGCGCAGTCGTAAGCAGATAGCAAACCAGCTGGTGCAGCTGTATCTGGTGAGCAACAGGAAAGACTTGCACAAGAAGGCATTGAGGAAGAAGATTGTGAGTGCTGGTGCATGTCAGCTACTACACAACTTTTCCTGGACAACCCGGGAAGCCATCCCAAGATGTGGCTAATGAGGATGATTATACGTGTATATACAGCATGGACCCCTGAATACTTGTTTCTCTCTCCAGGATACCTGGAACTAGACCCAGCCCATGTCCTCGGTGGCCCTGCCTCTAGAATAATCGAGCCTTGAGTTCAGTTCACAGTGTAATGCAAAGGTAACCTCTCGTGTTGTTCCTCTCCTCCTATCCCTTGCATTGATCTTGTCCATGTGAAGCCCAAGAGTACAGTTCCAATTCAACACTTGCGTTGTTTCCATTGCATTGGACCAATCAAAATGCTTTAATTTAGCTTGTGATGATGTACACTGAAGCTTTTAATAAACAGGACTGTGATTGGAGCCTTGAGGGGCTTTCCCTGCTCCTGGGCAGGGAATTTGCTAATCATACAAAATGATACCAGGGTGAGGAATAATGCCTGGAGGCATGGTAAGTAGGCTTTCTGAAGCACCTAGTCAGCTAGTACTGTTTCTAATGTATATAACAAGGCATCTAATAGTTTGTGGAAGCTGACGCGTAGCTAAGTCAACTTCTCATCAGAAAATGCAATAATACCCTCCCTCTCCCTGAAGCTGCACTCCCCCCCCCCCACCCCCCCACTCTGAAGCTGCTCTCTGTTGTTTGTGGAATTGAGGTCAACATTTCATATTTATATGTACGTACTATTAGCAACAGATTAAAGTGCAACAAGCACACAATGTACACGATGGAATCGATTGCCTTCTGTCATATTGTGAACCTGCCTTTAGCTCTTACACCTAGTGCTACTATAGTTCTAGCCCTAGTTCTAGCCCTAGTTCTGATTCCAGGATCAACGCACAGTTGGTCACCTTTGTTAAGTATTCCATGGCATCCTAATACTGTATAGGATATTTCCATAAAGGGGGGAGGGGCAAGGGAAGGGATGTGATGCTGTCGAGTGATTGCTTGTTGCATGCAGGGTAACTGGGATGAAGAGGAGCTGAAAAGACTGTGTGAGGTGTACAGGGAGGTGTGTGCTTGTAGGGAGGTGTGTGCTGGTATGGGTGGTGATCATGTGGAAGAGGAGAAGGAGCAGGTGAAGGCGGTGATGGTGCACTTTCCTCATCGTGGAGTACGTGATGTCACCCAACACTTGAGGCAGGAAGGACTTCTGACACGGAGAGAAAGATGAGGTGGGCGGAGGAAGATGACAGGTGATGGAGATGGGAGAAGTTCTAGTGAGCATATATTATTGTTGCACTCGACTTCTCCTCTCTCCTCCATTCCTTCCTTCTCTCCTCCATTCCTTCCCTTTCTCCTCCATTTCTTCTCTTCTCCATTCCATCCCTCTCTCTTCCACTCCTTCCTTCTCTCCTCCATTCCTCCCTTCCTTCTCTCCTCCATTCCTTCCTTCTCTCCTCCACTCCTTCCTTCTCTCCTCCATTCCTCCCTTCCTTCTCTCCCCCACTCCTTACTTCTCTCCTCCATTCCTTCCTTCTCTCCTCCTCCTTGATTCCTTGTCTCTCTCCTCCATTCCTGTCTCTCCTCTCCATTTTTTCTGGCCTCTCTCCTGCTTTCTATTATGCTATCATCTCTCTCTCCAGAGTCTCTCAATGCATCCATAATAGAAAGCAGTGAAGGTAATGAGAGTGAACAGGAATTTCAAGAAGAGCGGCAACTGAGAGACCACACCCCTAACAGTCCCACATATCCAGAGGATAATGAATATGATTGCATTTCTAATGGGAACGGTCCTGAAGTGGGAGTGTCCAGTGGGTACGGTGTGGGCGTGTCCTACTATGTGTCTCGGCTATGTGCTGCCGGACACTTGGCGGAACTGCAATGGTTGGAGGCATATCTGCTAGACGAGGCCAGAGACAGGACTGTGGATGGTAAGGGTTAATAGCTGGGAGTTCACCTTGCTTCACCCAGATGTGGCAATGTAGCAAAACTGCTGAAGTGTGATGTGGTGAATGTAGTTGATGTGTGAAGCAGGGTGATGCAGTGTAACTAATGTGTGATATAGTTTAATGTAGTGTAATGCAGTGTAGCTATATATGATACAAGATATTTTTGAGGCATTCTTTTACATTCTTGCCTACATACTGCCAGTGTGCTTGCTTGACTTGAGGGTTAAGGAGTTTGTCCGTGCATCACTGATATGATAATCTCACTTTCCCATCCAACAATGATATCTATCCACCCACAAAAGATCATTGATGACTCTCTCACATATGTCAATACTCTCAGAGGAAGTTATGACACAGTCACTTTCCCTCATAAGGCATTGCTTTACTTTATATGCAGGTGGTATATATATCATAGGGCCAACTTGGAGGCAGAGTTCAATGCAATGAGTCCAATCATGTCCAGTGCTCACAACCTTTCCTAAGGTATCCTGCCATACTCGACTAGCCAGGGATGTCTCTGCTGAAATGGACTGGACATACAACATGTACCCAGAATCAGGGCAGGGGTTAAGGGACTCTAGGGCTAGGGCCACGGGTTGGTGCTATTCTAGGATTAGACACAGGTATTTCAGGGCTAGGGAGTTCCTGGAGGTGTTGCAAATATCACAAGAATCTTGGGATGTCATAGGAAAGGTTGAGAAGGACTGGACATGTCTCGTTGAGTCAGCACAGCTGAAGTTGTGCCAATAGGGCCATAATATGTCATTAGATTATTAATATCGGGATCTCTGAGTAATATTATTCCTCCATCCTACTGCCTGGTCTAAACTCATACAGAGCAAAACTTTATGTAACATCCTATACATGAGTGGGAGGAGATGAGTGTGGTTGCCATTAACAACAATGTGCAAGAGCCCTGGATACCGAGGACTTTCAACTACTGCTAGGCTTCAAACAACTGTCAGAGCAGGTAACTAGGAGTAAAACCTCTAACTCTAACTCTAATGTTAATGCTGATTTGTTAGTAGTAGGTATATTGATCTGCTGTACTCATGCTATGAGTTTGAAAAATTTGTACCTGTGAATATTATTTTGTAATCTGAATATATACTGAGGAGGTAATGTATACTTGTATCTATAGGATGCTTTCTGGAAGATACCCTCGTCCATGTCTCCCCAGACACTCACTCAAGCAGCACATGTCCTCAAGCCAAGTCATGAAGCACCTGGTGAAGGTAGTCCTGAAACTTCAGACCCTGAGTATGAGGAGAGGGAGATGTCATGTACTAACATTTTGGAATTGTTACAGAGGAGAAGGCAGAAGTCCCCATTTACAAAGAGCATGCCTCCTCTCAGCAAGTCAAGTCCTAAAAAGCCTCAACTAGCACTCAGAAGTGAGTTTCTGGAATCGGACAGTGACCTGTCTCCCCAAGAAGTTGTGGCTGCAAGTGCTCGTGTCATGAAAAGAAAGAAGAAGTGAAAGAAGTTTTTATTTGAGGCTGACACAAATGAGGAGGAGAGTGGAAGTGACGAGGTGGAGAGGAATGAAATGGGAGAAATGGAGGTTGAAGATGTGCAAGGAAGAGAAGAGGAGGAGGAGGGTAATGGTGATTGTGAGGAGAGTGAAGATGAACACAGACTATGCATAGTGGTGGAATAACAGTAGCATTAATACCAGATCTTGTTAATAATTCCTAATTTACTGCAAACGTATTTCAGAGGTAAAGTCCAATTGACACTTCTTATATTCAGAATAGCTCCTACACTAGCACGACTGTGTATCCAAAATGTATTGCAGTTGCTAAACCATTTTTAGCTTAAATATATATATCTTGAGAGGAAATGAGTAGGACCATGCTCTATACGAGTAACAGAACTTGTATAGGACTGACTACCCCAATAATCGGAATAAAACTTTGGCGGTATCCTCAAGCTGGCTGCTAGAACAGGAAAACCCGAGTCTCTTCTGCTAATCTCGGATTTCTTGATTGGTCGGTGTTCGCTAACCCATAGGAGTGTGCAAACAGTCAGCCACTCCAAAGAGTTCTGTGTTCTGTTCTGACCAGCCTATGTATTGGGTGCATGCTAACCACTATTTGTCAGGCCTTCACAGAGTTGGAGCCTGGTGAATTGTGGTGGTCATACATTTTGGTGCTAATTTGGTGTGGTGAATTCAGACCACATGAGAGGAAAGGGTACAGGAGGGAGATGTGCCCCCTCACAAGGAAGTGCTAACCAAGAGATTAAATCAGGGCTCTCATAAATATTTCCCTAAGAAAACAGTTCTCCTGAAGAGGCTGGAAATCCATGCTGGCCAGCTGCTCAATGAAATATTCCCAGCTGTTGAGACTACCACTGGACAACTGGACCATGCCAAAATCTGGCCTTAAGGCTATACATATGAGGTCGGATGGACTTCAATTCTCTGTGTACATGTTTAGGTGGGTGGGGGCTCTGTGTGTACGTGTTTAGGTGGGCGGGGGGCTCTGTGTTTAGGTGGGCGGGGGGCTCTGTGTTTAAGTGGGTGGGGGGACTCTGTGTTTAGGTGGGTAGGGGTCTCCGTGTTTATGTGGGAGAGGGGAGGGGGGTCTAGAAAAGCCTATGAGAAACTATAGAAACATGCACACCCACCACGCAATGTCCTAATGTACCACTGGCCTCTCTCTTCCTCTCACAATTACAAGATGTGAATGTGATGAGAAGTAGCCGAGGTAAGTGGTCATCCACACAGTGGAAGGGATAAATATTTCTTGAGAACAGCTATATGGATGACAAGGTAAGATATAAGAAATGGTGTGCTTTGATTTTGTATTGCATATTCGTCTCGGAATGCATCCCTCCATCCAGGGACGGACCCAGGATTTTGGTAGGGGGATGGCAACTATTGAATGGTGGATACATATTAATATACACCAGGGCAGGACCCAGGACTTTGGTAGGGGGATAGCAACTTTTGCTGGATATATATTAATATACCTGGACGGACCCAGGATTTTGATAGGGGGGTGGCAACTATTGCTGGATACATATTACTATACACCGATATCTCTCTTGCTTCTCATGGCTAATTATTGGGAAGTCAGGGGTGAATGGGTATGGAGCAAATGCATGTGAAAGAGGAGAGGTCCTTCATAATCAAGTCTGAGGGTATGTCTGCAGAATATAATCTTTGGGGTGATCCACTCGAGAGACATTTTAAACATCACAATACCACAGTTTAATAGGAAAGCACGATGGCTGATCTACTACCTACCACTGGTATAGACTAAAAATTCAAAATACAATCTGTCTTGAAGCTGTTAACTGACTTCTATATAAAATAAGTGTACAAATTTGGAGGGGAGTTTCATCCCAACCCCTTCCCTGGATTCGGCCCCGCTACCGATTCTTGTTAAGTCCGTGAGTGACTCAACATGTTATATTCAATCAATGAAGTAACAAAAAAATACATCGTTCGTATATGTTGTCATTTTAACAGGAAAATAATATGCATCACACACACACACAAATAGAATGGGAAACTGTAGGTCTAAACTCAACATAGCCTCGTAGAGGAGAGGACCTTCATTGTTGGGTCTGAGGGTATATATGTCTGCAGAGTAAAATCAACACAGCATTAATGGAATGCTGCAAGGGATTGGTTCAAATTGTATATACTTCCCTCTCTCTCTGCTCAGGGTGGGATTGCGAAGAACCCAGTTGAGGATGGTTTCTCGTGCCTCGTTCGAACAACTGGTTTAACAGACCAGGCTCACACTGTGCTCTGGGTCATCTATATGTATGTCACTAGACAGCTCTGAGTTGTCTGTGGTCACTGAGGCAAGATCACTCTGTCCTTCTGATATAAGAGGCATCTCAGTTAACACATCAGATTGAACTCACCACACTCTTTCAGAATATTTTTCACCGGCAACTACTGTAAGGTGCTGATTAGTGTGAAGTATGCTGGTATTCCATATTGTTTATAGACCGTTTTCAGCTGTTCCGACACTCCTTGGACATATGAGATGACTATGGGATACTTTCTTTAAAGGTTTGGGGGGGGGAGGGGGAGAGATTGTGAGTGAGAATGCACAAAGGACCAGAACCTACAGTTCCCTCCCCAAAGTTTTCATTTTCAAAAGCCTTTCAAAAAACCCACTCTGGGTAACCAGTCAAGGCCAATACCTTCTTGATGGTCCTCCTCTTCCCGTTCCTTCTTATCACATACAATATTTTCTACTCTATTCATCAAAAGATCCAATGACCTCCCATCCTCTTGTGGCATTGCCCTGGAAGTTGAGATGGTCTGTGTGGGTCTGTTTACTATACATTCTTGTCCTCTGATCATGCCTGTGAGAACAAGCGCTGAGCTAGACATGATTGGTATATACCACTCAGATATTCTAGATAGCAACCAATACGTGGGAGGAAGTGTACCAGGAGGCAGCGAGAAGGTGCTGAACAGCAACAGCAATGTTTAGAGCAGCAAAGATAAAACCTATGTGCCAGGAAGCATAAAAAAAGCTCCGAGAAGGAACAATATTCATAGAGAGGCTGAAGCTGTCAACACGCCAAGAACAAACAGGAAGCCTCTGAGCATCAGCAATGTTTGACATGAATACACAGCATTAGTATCAAAAGAAGAAAGCCATATATGTCAGTGTACAACTATTTCTATTATTGACATGATGGTTCAAGTGCAAGAGAACTAAAACACTGACACTTGTGGCTAGCTTGTTGCAAGCATTTCTCAAACACCTAAAAAAGCATTTCTCAAAGTCATGGTTACACTTCCCGTTCCCTGCCCAGCATGTGATGAGCCGGCTAGTAGGCAACTGACAGTGTCATTCACTTCCCATTCATAATAATATGTGGTGCGCCAGCTACCTAGGTTATGTGGTGAGCCAGCTACCTAGGTTATGTGGTGAGCCAGCTACCTAGGTTATGTGGTGAGCCTGCTGCTACCTAGGTTATGTGGTGTGCCAGCTACCTAGGTTATGTGGTGCACCAGCTACCTAGGTTACTGGTAGTGTCATCCACTTCCCCTTCCATATCCAAGAAAAACTAACCTAGATCCTCAGAGTGCCTACTTCACATTCACAGGTTGTGTAACAGAACCACACGACTACATCATGTTGTTGAAAGTTCTGGCGATTAAAATTAAAATATACAAAAATTTAAAATATAGCATAAAATTATGGTAGTAATAGTTGTAAGGGCATGGTAGTGAATAGCTGTGAGGATATGCTGTAGGCTCTAGTTCCAAGTGGGAACAGAGTATTTATGGTTTGTTCCAGAGAGAATGATTTTGGAATGTGCTGTAGTATGTATGAGGAATAAGTGCAACAATTAATGTTTTGCTGTTGGAGTGAGATACCTTGTGTTTGCATAAACAAAGATATGTATGAAAGGTTGCAGTTTAGATGGTAGTATTCTGTAGGCCTGGCAGATTGTAAATTTGGGGGAAATAAGCTTCTGAGCATCATGAATTAGGTGGAAAAACTCTCCTTATTACTTATCAAGTCCTAAAACAAAGTTTAGGCAATATAGTACAACTGCAGGAAATTATACTGCAATAGCATAATTACTCATCAAGAGTTGATTGAAGAATCACGATTGAAACATCAACTTTTATATAATTATATATGTCCAGTGCATTATGTCAGAATCAAATGATGGACATGTACGTCGGTTAGCATAATCATAATTGAGCATTATTTAGAAAAATAACAAAAGTAGAAATGTGAGCATAATATCAGGCCGTAGTATTCAAGGTACAGCCTTAGTATTCAAGGTACAGCCCTAGTATTCAAGGTACAGTCCTAGTATTCAAGGTACAGAAGCTATCCCTAAAATAAGTCTGTAGTTTAGGAATGTCTGTACTGGTTGGTAAATCTGAAATATGTCACGCTCCTCTCTATGGTTCTAAGCAGTTAAATTTATAGGATGTGGATGTGTTCACCATAGTGAGAAGTCAAAGTATATTAGTCATAGAATGATTCAAGAATTTCAAGTCACAAGTATCGATGCTGCAGAAATCTCCTTTCTACTCCATCAAGGTTCAAGAGATAACATGTATCTGTTGTCAAGGAGATGGTTATACATGCTGTGCTTTAGTGCTGCAGTTGAAACCTCCCTCCTAAAAATAGTTGAATTGAGTGATGGTAGAGATTCAAATATTGAAGGCTCACTTCTTTTATACTTATTGGTACTAACACTATTGGCTTGGCTGGGTTTAGTAGTGATGGTGAGAGTATTTGGAGTGCAGCCCATTGGCTACTAGCATTCACTGTATTTCTCACAGACTGGCTCTAATAGCCAATTAAGCTAGAGAAAATTTGTGTTTCTTTCAAAAGAAACTTGAGCCTACTCTTAGAATGTTGTCCTATTATGAAAAAAGCCCTAAGGTTGAAGGCCATCAAACAGCTTCACTTACCTTAATTAAATTAAACTGAAGAAAGACAGCAGATTCTTGATGGCTTCACACTGAGAGAGGTCGAGTGCTTGCTGCTTGTTAGTTTATGTTCTATACTACCCAAAGTTGATCAGTTATCCACAATATTATTAATGTGTCTGAGTTGCCCAATGTGCTGTATACAACAGTTCGTGTCTTTGGGCATGCAGTAAATACTGACGGTGAATTTCTGAGTTGATTAATTTCTCATCTTTGGCCTTTGGCATAATTCCTTATTAGACATACTCTGACTCGCAAACTTTTTCTTAAGACTCGGCTTGTAAACATCAATGAGTGCTTACCTGACAATGATAATTTTGATGGCCTATCCAGCCCTGCTGAGGTGGCCGCCCAAAGCCACTATATACATAAGCTAGGTGGTTCAATATGGCATCGATGTTGCACCTATTGTTAATTCTGGTAAACTCTCTGAATAGCTTGACTTTGTCATATATATTATATGAATTTTTGCTCAGATTTGGCAATGAAAGATGTTCTCTTCCTACTTTCTAAACAGGATACCACATTTTCTCCTTTGTATCCATACTTCTATAAACTATCTCAATGACTTTCTCATAATAATCAACTTAAATTTACTCGCTCAATGTTTTGGCTAGATGCTCTATATAGACTTCCCTCAATATTTTGGCTCGATGCTCTATATAGACTTCACTCAATGTTTTGGCTAGATGCTCTATATAGACTTCACTCAATGTTTTGGCTAGATGCTCTATATAGACTTCACTCAATGTTTTGGCTAGGTGCTCTATATAGACTTCACTCAATGTTTTGGCTAGATGCTCTATATAGACTTCACTCAATGTTTTGGCTAGATGCTCTATATAGACTTCACTCAATGTTTTGGCTAGATGCTCTATATAGACTTCACTCAATGTTTTGGCTAGATGCTCTATATAGACTTCACTCAATGTTTTGGCTAGATGAACTAGCCTTCATAAGGCTAGAGTATCTATACACACATACTCACATGCACACATGAGTGAGTAAATTTTTCTGTCAACTGAAAGTTCATTGAGAGTATCTCAAATATTTCTAAACTCCATCATTTGCTGAATATGAGAGGGCCTTTTCTTTCAACTATGAAGTGTATTAAAACCCTGCTAAGAAGTCAAATGAGCAACAGCACATTGAATCACTGCGTGCAAGTTTCAATGGAAGGAGGTTCAGCACTTGCCCAGAAGCTCACTCTTGTAAAAATACAGCACAGACCTTCAACAAATACAAGTAACTACTTAGATTGATGTGTGTGTGTTTTATTAATGGTAAGCAATAAAAGCCACTTTGATTGGATAGTTATGGATTTATCTGTAGCAACTTCTTGAAGGACGCTGCTTGACTAGTAAACAACAACAAAACAAAAAAGATATATTTTTAAGACTAGTTAAATTTCGGAAACAAGAACTTACTAATGTAGAGCACATCACTTAGAGACCATTTAACTTGTGCACATCCAATATAATACAGTACTTTAATATTGCTATTCAAAGGTAAAGAATCCGCTAACGTTTGTAAGTCTGCATTGGTTAATTCTTATTTCCTTTTTTCTTGACAAGTCAATCTTTGTCATTTTTGTTTCCCTCATTTTTCTCCTGGTTGTGCTTGCATGTTCTTTATGGAGTCCTGCATGATAGCAGATCTTACGAGGCTTCTTTCCTTGCTACTGAACCCAGTCATGTGTCTTGCACTTATGGGAAATCATTACCATGCTGCTGCATCTTGGAACGCCCTTCTCCCAAATATTTTAACTACCAGTGGTAAATTGTCATTCCGGTGGAATAAGTTTGGTTGTTGGGCACAGCATCTCCCTTAAGGAATCAGTTACTCAGGTGATCTTCAATGCAGCTTGTTCTGGCTTCTGTAATGATATATTTGATGTGGTTTGTGGAATATGCACAACTCTTAGCTGGGCATTAGATGGTGTTTACTGGGCTTTAGTTCAGACCACATTAAGTCCTGTTGATCTCATTCTCTTGTCCCAATGAAAGATATTTTGATTATATTTATGCCGCATTTATGCCGCATTTGTAGCCTTGTGGACCTCCTTGGTGCTCACTCAACAAATCGCAACTGTCAGATAGGAGGCCAAATTCATCACATATGCTCTTTTTGATAGCTAAGCATTCCTAGTTTCTCACAATTCATACCAGCTTACATACTATGCTTCACTCAGAATCAATCCTCCGACAGTCCAAAGTCATCTTCCACTGCTGTTCCAGATCCTCACCTTCAAGCAAAGAGCTTTCTCAGCCGTAATTAATTTTTGTTTTTGATGAATATCACGTGTTCCTTTTGAAGAGCAATATGTTTGTAAACATTTTCTGTTTGGTATGACATGACATTTGTTTTTGTTGAGGAGCAGATAAACAGGAGCAGATAAACAGGATATAATTTTTCTGTTAAGGATTTGTATTGGTAAGGGAGTTTGCATCCGTGATGATATACTCCCTTAAATGGGTGCTGCTTGACCAGACACTGGATATTGTGAGGGAGAGCACATATTGCAAGTGTTAGTATGCTGTGCTATGTTTCCCAGAAAGAATAGATGTGATAGAATTTTACAGTGCACGATAGAAAATTGCACAATGAACTTGCAGATGATGCACGCACATTAATAGGGTGATGCAGTGAGAGAGTGTAAGAATTTATGCAGTAATTTACACCGGGAGAGTGGCTCCTTCTCCAAGTCTGCCTCCTTTCCAATGTCTTGCAGTTGGAGAAGGAATCCCTCGCCTAGTGTAAATTATAAATTCTTACACTCTCTCACTGCATCATCCTTTTAATGTGCGTGCATCATCTCCAAGTTCATTGTGCAATTTTCTATCGTGCACTGTAAAATTCTATCAGTTCTATTCTTTCTTGGAAACATAGAACAGCATACTAACACTTTTTATTCATTAATTTTTTCTCACTCTTTTTATTCATTAATTTCCTCATTCTTTTTGTTCATTAATTTCCTCACTCTTTTTATTCATTAATTTCCTCACTCCTGAGTATTTTCCAGAAGCTATATGGCTATGAATCATATTTGCAATTTGAGCTCTTTTTTTGTAACATGATCATATTGTTCATTTCTCATATATTACCAGTACTGAATACTTAGAGCAATCACATGTTTTGGTGTATACATATACATTACACAATATATATTATACATGTATATAACTATATAAATATGTATTCTTCTGGAACTATATAAATATGTATTCTTCTTCTGGAAAATGCTAATTGGACATGGGGTGGATTAACATTGATAGAAAAGGTAATTGCATATAGACAGGAAGTTTTCATGGCAATACCTCAGGGTCAGATTACCTCATTGTAGAGTGGTCAGAAATGTCTCTTTGAAAGAGGAAGATTGTGGTGACAGTGTGTCTCTACTCTTCTCCAGTATAACCACAGAACCTTCACCTTCACTTGAAAAAAATCCTGTATGGAAAAGTGCACTATACACTTCCTTATTTATTGACCTTTTACTTGACATAACTGAAGCCATAAAACACACAAATATTTCCTACAGCTTGCATTTCCACCAGCTGATCATGCAACCATTCAGTAATGGCTTCTGTGCACATGATGGGATAATTTTCTAAACATAGATTATTAGTTTTTGAACCCTCAAGGAAATGCTGAGAGGCTACAACACTGACCAAGCAAGGTAAGAAATGATGGAGCCAAAGGCATTTTCAGTTGCTAAAACTATCAGAACCAACTCTAGACTAATCCACTAATCAAGCAAGTCATCTGTTTCAAGGACTGGTCTGCTATGATCTGCTGGACTTGAGATTGGGCTGATGATAGCTTGACATGTTTCAGTGGTATTTTAGGATTAAATTAAAATAATATAGATTGTTATTAGGTTAGTTACTACATAATCCCACACTGTGCTGTAATATTGACGGCCTTAAATATTCTTATTCTGTAACTTGATTGGCATTTGGACTTTATTTATTACTAGTTCCTGAATGTAAAATCTAAAAATTCATTTGCAATCACACCACTGGCCTTCACAACCCTGGCCTTCACACCACCTGCCTTCTTACAAAGGTATTGATTAGTCTTCTCCTTTTTACTTACATGCAACAGAAATTCCACATACAAAGCGGTGTCACCTCTGTCTCCATAGTTCGTTAGTCATCACGTTTCTATTACAACAATGCAGTGCAATTGCAGAAGGTTATTCATTTCTAAACCTTGTTGCCACACCAGATTTTCTTCTCTGCATGTTGGCAGCTCCATCATAGTCCTGTCCTCGACATAAATGATAATGGGAGGCTGCATCGAATCACTAGATCTTTGATTACTGTGAAAAGAGTCTCTGCTCTATTGTCAGGAACCCTAACTAAGACAATTGAATCTTCTCGTACTTCACAGTCAGTATTCACCCAGCGGATGGACAAATCGAGCTGTTGACTGTTGGTAAAATCGGTTGCCTCATCAGCTATTACTGAGAACCATACTGGTTCAGTCTTTTCATTTTCTTTAAAAGTGTTCGAAGTAGTGTCTGCCCTAGAGTAGAAATTTGCTCATTAACTGACTGATGACTAGTGAATCGGTTTTCTTTGATCCAGTTTTTTATAGCTTCATTATTCTCACTCCAAACCTGTTGTATATTGCTTGACGAGTAAGATATCTTTTGCCTTTTAACTGCATTAGCAGTCCTTCTCTTCGGTTTAAGTTGTTGCATGTGGCAGCTCAGCTGGCTCGCAATTGTCGGCATCCCACGAGCTATCTATTTTAATTTTGCTTCTCTATGAGTATGCGATACTTCATGTCCTCTGAACTTTTCCAAGGCTTTTTTCCAATTCTGGAATCCTGATTTAATAAAAGCACTGTCTCCCATTTTACTGAATGAAAGTAAACCATGCTTTTTGCTATAACGACAATAAAGACAAAATATCTTTCTTTTGTGTAATGCACATAACTAAGCCAAGGAAACTCTTTATACCACTTTGGTTGAAAATTTCGCTGTTTAGATACCAGTAGTGCTAGTGTTGGCTTATCAACTGGTTGAAAAGCCTCTATATCGCTACTACAACATTGTGACATGCACTGATTTGAAGTTTCAGCATAATTAGGGGTTGGTAAGATAGGAGTGTTTTGAGTTTATCGCTGCTCTACATTTTCTAGACTTCCATGTTGAGAATCTCCTTTTTCATCACTGCCAAGGACAACCATTGCTTCAGATTCATCACTGTATGCCCATGTGGTCTAGATGCTGAGCTTGCATGTTGGTTAATTAACATTATAATATGCACAAGTC